>VZTI01003483.1:898191-908518 GCA_013397865.1 Struthidea cinerea
CGCCGCAGCACATGGGAAGCAAAAGTTTTCCTCCTCCTCCTGCTGCTCCTGCTCGGTGCCCTCCGCCGGCTGCCCTCGCCCCGCAGCCCCCCCGGGCCGCCCCCCGGCCGCCGGAGGATGCGGCGGCTCCGCTCGGACACCGGCCCGGGGCTGCGCCGCGTCCCGATGGCCAGCGAGGAATAGAGCCCGGCAGGAGCCTCTCCCGCCGCTCCGAGCGCTGGCAGGGAGCGAAGGCGAGCCTGCGATCGCATCTTCCGGAGGGACCCGCGAGTTTGCGGAGGAAAGGGGCTGTTGGGCGAAAATAATCAGATGCTTTAGCAGCGGCGGCGAGGCAGCGCCGCATCGCCGCGCTCCGGCCCCGCCATGGGCACCGGGATGTGCTCGAGGAGGCAGAAGGGGCTGCTGCAGACCGCCTTCTGCCTGCTCACCGTGGCGTGCCTGGGCTCCGGAGTTTTCCTCTACAACCACTTGCAGCAGAAGGTGCGGAACGCCGAAGCGCTGGCGCAGAAATACAAACAGCAGCAGGAAGCGCTGTCAGCCCAGCTCCAAGGTGAGTGACCCGCTCTGGATGTGCCTCTGTGTGTGTGTGCGCGCACCCTGCCCCAACTTCTCTCCCTCGCAGCGTTACCTGCCGCTGGCTTTGCTGCCCATGCCCTGGGGACTTTGAAGGCTCTTGTCTTTAAAGATGCTGTGCCTGTTTCCCTCTCCCCCACCCCCGCCTTTGGCTGTCTGGACTTGGAACAGCCTTGGGTCTGAATTTGCTGCTCGCAGCAAAGGGGGCTCGGAGCGTGTTGGAGCTGCGAGCTCAGCTGCGTCACGTCTATTCCATTTCTTCTCCCTTCGGCTGCAAATCTAAACCCCTGTCACGCTAAATGGGAAGCAGGAGAAACGCAGGGGCTGCTCGGGCAGGCTCTGAGCTGCGGCTCCGCTCTCTCTGCCCCGTGTGGAAGTGAGCAGAGAGGGAAGGGATCTTTCGCTAAAGTTTGTTGTCACACTCTGCTGCTGCCCATTTGCAAGGCGATAAACCCACCTCGTTCTCAAGAGGTTGATCCGGGACTAGAAAAGTCCTGCCGGCATTTTTGGGGCTGATGGATGCTGCAGATTTTTAGCTCCCTAAAAAGAGGGGAGGAGGAGGAAGAATTGGCTTTTCTGATCCCGCTGACCAGCACTTGGCTCCTCTGGCAGGAGCTGCTGGAGACCGGAAGGCAAACACAGCGCGTGGATTCCTCCTCCCCCTTTCTCCCCTCGTTTGTCCTCCTTACATAAATGCCTCAGTGTGGGAAAATGGGATTTTAGCCCACGGGGAGATGTCGGCAGGGAAGGCTGAGGACACGCGGTTACTCCGCCGCTGAACTCTTATCTCCTTTGTCTAGCCTATCATTCCAGCCTTGCTGTGTCTGCCAAGGCGACGTTTCCAGCAGCTGTCACAGGATTTGGAGTCTCTGGAGGGATTTGCTGAGCTCCCCGCGGAGAGGTTTGGTGGGAATCCCCTCGGGGTAGCCAGCACTCGGGTGTGTAATGCTGGAGGACGGGCTGCCTCTGGAGTGCCCAAATCCATGTGGCCAGAACAGTGTTCTGCTCAAGGTCAAGAGATTCATTTCACCCCTTTCACCCCCTAAAGAGTCAGTTTAGATCACAGTGTTTATATGGGAGCTCTTCCCCAGCTAAAATCAAACACAGGGGATCTGTCGTGAGCTCCCTGGACACATCCAGGGGTGTTCTTCCTACAGCCTGTGTGGCTGGGGCATTCTGCAGACCTGTGACTCAACATTTATGTCTTTCGGGGTTAAATCTTCTCCGGGTGGTTCTGTGTTCGGTGTTGTGATGCAGATGGAACATCCCACCGGGGCTGTTGGTGCCCAGGGCTGTGTGTTCCTCTCCAGGAAACAAAACCCAGCCAGCCTTGGGAATTGATCTAAAGTGTGCTCAGGTTCAGTGCTATTATCTTACGGTTTGGTTCCATTTTTCCTCACTCCACGAGGCAATCAAACACCTGCAGCTCAGTCCCAGCTCAATTTCCACCTGCATCCCGAGTTTGGGATGTGCAGAGCCCAGCAGGGCAGAAGTTAACCCACAGTCCTCTCTTTTGTGTCAGCATCTCTGTTCCTCTTGGAGAGAGGGGCTGCTTCTCCAGAGAAGGACAGTGGTAGCCTGAGGGAACCCCAGTTTTGGGAACAACAGGCCAACAACTGAGCCAAGCTCACCCAAATATGTGTGAATGGCAGAGCTGCAGCCTGTTGCTGGGGTTTCTAACCCCCTGTCAGTCCTCCCAATCCTAAATACAGTTGTTGCCATGGCTACCCTTCTTTATTTTGAGAAGACGCTCACTTGTCCAACAATTTTAACAAAGGCAAGGCTTCTTTTTGGGTTTGGCTGCCGGGAGAAGCCTGGCAAGCGGCGGGTGGGAGCGATGCTCGTGGGAGTCTCGCAGTGCAGCGGTGTCCGGCGCATCTGGCCGTGGCTCTGGTGCTGTGTCTGCTCCCCGCAGTGCTCTGGGGACAAACCTGGGGCTCTGGGCTCTGTCCCTGCACTTGTTGCGTGACTTTAATTCCTGCGTCTTCTCCTGCACCTGGTCCTGCCTTTTCAGCAGGGGATTTCATTGTTTCGGCAGCTCCTTTGGCAGCAGGTGACGGTGCCTTGGAGCCGAGTCCTGGCTGGATTCCAGCCTGGATTTAGACACTGACCACCCTCCATTCTCTCTCGTAAAAGCAGATTGTTAAAGACTTCCTGGCTCCCCGGCCTCCGAACTGTGCGGTGCCAGTTCGGCCGGATGAGTTGTTGCTGTGTCTCACCACAGATAGGAGGATAGAATCAGAGAATTTGGGATTATCCTGAGCTGGAAGGGATCATCAAAGTCCAACTCCTGGCCCTGGACACCCCCAAGAGTTGAGACACTGCTGTGTGCAGTGCTGACTTCCTGCTCTGTGTAAAGCTGAGCTCACTTTCTCTGGGCTCGGGGGACCTGCAGGAATGGCAGGAGAGATTAAAACTTTCTTTTCGAGTCATTAGAGGTTGCTTCAGTTCATCTGACATTTAAAAACAGGCTCAGGGAGAGCCAGATTTTGTGTTGTAAAGTCCTGAATAAACAGCCGGTGATCCGGAGCCGTCCCTGAAGCCTCCCCTGCTCCAGGATGGCCTCGTCAGGATCTGTGGCTGTGGGTGTTAGCACAGCCCATTGCTACAGATGCTTCCCATTGCTGGTGGGAAGCTCCCATCACATCAAAGCCTTGCCCTCAGGAGCTCTGCTAGATAAGACTGCAAGAAAGTCAGATGTGAGAAAGTCAGAAAGTGAGTGCCCAGGGCTCCCAAATCCTCTGGGAAGCGGCTGATGTTCTCAAGCTGACAATTCCACTGGACAAGGCTTTCTGGCATGGAGTGGAGAAGCACACACGACCCACGGTGTGCTCAGCTGGGGAAGCCCTCAGGGTGACATCTGAGCAGTCTGCTGGGAAAAGTGTTCCTAAAAATAAAGCTGTCGTGGAGGAGACACTTGGACAGCTGCAGAGATGGCAGGGGAAAACATCCTTCCAGGTTGGAACCACTGCTGGAATGGTTTGGACAATATCAAAGTCCGAGTGGAGTGGCCCAGCCCAGGGGAAGCATCTTCATCACTGGGATGTTAACAAAGATACGGAAGGAGATAGCCTGGCTCCCCCATGGCACTGCCCCTTCCTGCCCCTTGAGGGAGGTCAGGAGGGACAGAGGAATTTGCTGCTCCAGCATGATGTGAGTGGGGCTGGCAGGCTCCACAGACCCGCTCGGAGTGAGAGCATGAGGCACCTGGGGCTCTTGGCTTGGCAAGGCTTCAGCAGGGAAGGGATCAGCACTGGTTTCATGCACGCAGACATCTCCCCACTCGGTTCATTTTCCTGGGCACCGTGTGTTGTGGCACGATTTGCCCCCAAAGGTCTTGGCTCTGCTGGGATCTGGGCTCTGGGAGGTTTCTTTCATCGCCTCTCCCTCTGAGCGCTGCCCGGTGCCATCCTGGCCCATCCGGAGCCTGTTGGGGCTGAGCGTGGTGGCATTCACACACCGGAGTGGATTCAAGCCACCACCCATCAGGAGGCTTCTCTGGCACGTCCATTTGTCAGGTGGCTGCTCAGCCCCCTCCGTTCTCGAGCTGGTTTGTGTGTAAAGGGCTGCTTGGTTCAGTTTTTCTCAGTGGGCTGGGTTGTGGAAGGGGAAAAAATCTCTCTTCTGCACTGAGGGCCAGTCAGTGGCTGGGTTGTAGAAGGGGGAAAATATCTCTCCTGCGTGGTGCTGATGCCTGTACAGAACAGGTGACTCCGGCTGCTCTGCTTGAGCCTGGAAGGGACTTGGCCCACAAAAACACAGTTTAGCCACTCAAAACATCTCTTGGGCATCACAGCTTGGGCTCCTAAGCAAAACCTGAGTGCAAATACTCACAATTTGTGGGTGAGACCGGTGTGTTACATCAGGAACGCCAAATGTCCACTCCCTGCTCCAAGCAGGAGAATAAATATGTGGGGAAAAAAAATCAGCGGGGATAAATTTGAGGTTTGTGTCATGCTCTGCCTCTCGCTGCTTCCACAGTGGTGTACGAGCACAGGTCCCGGCTGGAGCGGTCCCTGCAGAAGGAGCGAGGGGAGCACAAGAAGACAAAGGAAGGTGAGTCCCTGGCATGGGTGGCACAGCGGTGGCCAGGCAAACCCCCAGCTGTCCCCAAAGCCCCTCCTGCCTCAGTGTGGCTGTCACTGAGTGGAATTTGGGAGCAGTGAAGTGACGTGTCCGGTGCCCGTGGGCAGAGGGTGCTGGCGAGTGGGTTCTGTTCTCTCCGCTCCTACATTTGTCCTCGGGCCAATCTGTGAGTAACGCTCCCCTGTCGTGGCATTCGAACACTTCAAGTGCTGACTAAACCTGGCACTGGACCGTGCTTTTTTCTTGGAAAGATGTCAACTTTCTCCCAGAAGTGAGCTGAAGATGCTGGGCTCTACAAGTGCTCAGTGCTGTCAGCATCACTGCCCTCCACGATGGACAACGCAGACTGCCAGGTCCTTCAGAGCTGATGCACAGAAGGAGAAGCAAACATGCAGGGGGTTTTAAGACCATGAAACACAGCAGGAAGCAGAAAGCCAACAGATGAACTCATGTGCCTTTCAGCAGAGTGCTGTTCTTGGGTGTCAGGCCCCTCTGCACCGCATTGTTGTTGGCAACTTTAATAACTTGGGTTTTACTTTAAAAGTGGTGTGTGGGGTAACATCCCTGCTCCTCTCTCGGGCATGCTCTGTGCTTCTGGGTGCTGGATCCAGCATCCAGCTTTGGCTGCAGCTCTGTGGCTGCCTGGCTGAGGCAGAAGCTGCATTTCT
This sequence comes from Struthidea cinerea, assembly GCA_013397865.1. Classification (NCBI taxonomy): domain Eukaryota; kingdom Metazoa; phylum Chordata; class Aves; order Passeriformes; family Corcoracidae; genus Struthidea; species Struthidea cinerea. Next base: position 903,519 of record VZTI01003483.1, read on the forward strand.
GTGCTGCCTCTTTAATTAATTTGGTGAGGAAATGGAGCACCCTAATACATGTTACCTTGTCGTGGGACCTTCCTGTTTTAAGGGGGTGGCAGAGATGAGATCAGCACATGAGTTTGGGTCTCAGAGCTTTGGTTCCCCTTTTCCAGAGTCATCTCTCATTTCAGAGCACCCCAAAAAGTTTTTCAGCTTCCTTGACATCAAGCTGCAGCTGCTGGTGTGCTCAAGTAGGAAATCACCAATGCACCCGCCTGTGGAATGGGAAAGGAAGGACATTTGGGTGGACAGCTCTGGTGGAAAACTCTCCCACCTTCCCAAGGGCATGGCATGGTCTCCCAGCAGCATCTGCATTCCAGCTTATTGACTTGCAGCCTTTTGCTCAGCGGGGGGCTGAGTTCCTTCTTCCCTCCCCCTCCCCTCCAAAATACAAACCAGATCCTTGTGAAATTCCAGCTCATTAAATCGCCTCCTTTTCTCCCGTTTCTAGATTTTTTGGTGTACAAGTTAGAAGCTCAGGAAGCTCTCAACAAGGAGAAGGTAGGTGGGGCTTATCCCAGGCTGTCTGTGGAACAATGGGGAATATTTTCTTCTGGTGCCACCAGGGTGGCGAGGCCACTGGAAGGCAGGGAAGGCTCCGTGTGTGCGTGGTACAGGCTGAACTCTGGCTGACTCCTCTGCTCAAGGAGTCTGTGAGGATTTACTCCATCTCAGGGAAAGGGCTGGAGCTGTTGTGCCTGTTCTCCCACGTGTGACAGGCGAGGAGATGATTCCCAGCTCCCGGTGTGGCAGGGGAATTGCTGTTCCATGGGATGGAAGAGGCCTGGGGAGGCTGAGTGCAAGGCTCACCACGGGGAACACGGGCAGGAAAGGCCATGGGGGTGCTGGGGGAAGCAAATCCGTTGTTTTCTGTCTCCAGAGATTGTCAGATGATTTTCACCAGCCTGTGGACTTCCCACTCGGCAAGGAAAAGGACTCTTCAGTGAGGGCTGGGAGGAAATGCATCCCTGGGATACAGTCTGTCACATTCACTCAAGTTATCAGGCTGGGTTTATTCCTTTCCCAGAGCATCTGGGGATGAGAGGCTGGAGAAGGGGAATCACTTTTAGCCCACTCCTCTGGGGGTGAATGTCAGCCTGTGACAGAAAAACAGCTGAATTTTTGAATGGTGGGCAAGTCCTTTGCAATTTGGGCTCGTTTGCTGGGGATATTTCAGACTGTAGCGAGGATTTATGGGGTGTTTATCACATTGAATTGGGGGGTTGTAGTGGCAGTCCCGTGCTGCTTCACTTGCACTTCGTGGTGCTGCTTCACTTTGCTCTGAAGTGCCCAAACCCAGCTCCCAGCAGACGTTTGTGAACCTGCCTGTACTGGGGCTGTCCCCTCTCAGGTGCCCTGGGGACAAAGCCTTTGGGTGACTCCACACCCGCTGTGAGGGGATGATGGTGCTGGGGTGACAAATGGGGACGCAGAGGAAGGAGGTGACCCTCAGTGGGGCACGAGCTGAGCTGCTGGGCTGGCACAGACCCCTCTGGAGGGGTAAATCCCCTCTCCTCTGCTGCTTTGTGCCAGCTGAGCTCAGTTTGGCTGCTGTGCCTGGTTACAGAGTTTGCCCGAGGCTCCCTCCATTGCCTAGTGATCCATTTTTTGTGGAATCGGTGCAATTTCTGCATGTGGGCGACAGCCTGAGCTCTGCTGCTTTCTCTGCCTCCCCCTCAGCTGCTGCCAGGAGAGCTCAGCCTTCAGGGAAGGGGATTCACTGTGCAAAGCTCCTTCAGCACCAGGCCTGGCCTGGATGAGGGGCTGAAAGCTGGGGCAAACCACTCTAAATGTGAATTAAGCATGCAATTAATGAGCCGCTGGATAGGTTGCTTGGAAAAAAGTTCTTCGAAAAGGTTCTTTGAAAAGGTTCTTTTCCAGCCTTGCACACTCTGCTGGTCCCCACGGCGGGCTTGTCCCAGCCCCTGCCTCTGGGTGGGAAGGGGCAGCAGGGATTTGGGCAGGTTCTGGGTGGTTTTTCTCCCTGCCGTGGATTTTTCTGGACTCTAATGGCACCGTTGGATCTTTTTCTCCCCAGCAAGACTCCATGAACAGATATGGGGCCCTCAGTTCCCAGCACAAGATCCTGAAGGTAAGGGAGGTCTGCCTGCTGTGTTTTAAGGGATGCAGAATCCCAGGAAGGACCGAGGGATTCCTGCACTGAGGGAGGAGATCCGTGTTGATCCACATCCCTTCCTGACCGCTCAGGTCCAGGGGAGTTCCCTGTTTATTCTGTCTCAGGTTACAGCTTTCACCCACACCTCCTCTCAATGGCAGCCTTTGTGCCCTTTGATCACGCGGGGTTTTGCTGTTTTTCTGGGTCTCTCGGTGTGAAAATGGGTTTATTCATTGGAGCTTGCCCTTTGGGCTCGTACAGAATATTCCAGTCCCTGGAAAAGGCTCAGAGCAGGGCAGCTTATAGCGTTTTATAGAATTTTATAGCACTTTATAGCACTTTATAGCTGATCACGTGCTCTACCTGAAGCACATCTTGATGCTCAATTTTGCTTTTGTTGGAGCAGTGCAACTGGAGGCTGCTGGGGTGGTTTTTTAAACGTTTTTAGTCCGAGCCTTGGCAGTGAAATGCTAATTTAACTCCGGGATGGAGAAAGAGGGCTGGGTTCCAGCAGCCCTGAGCACCTCTGGGCTGGATTTCCTGAGCTGAGCTGGACCTCCAGCTGCCTGGCTTTTGGATTCAGTCTTGGGGGAAAAGGGAAGTACAGTTCTGTCTCTTGGGTGTTCTCCAGCTCTGTGGGTTCTGGGAACGCTCTGCAATAGCAACATTCCTCTTCATAGCAACTGCAGGCTGAGCAGAATGCTCTGCTCTGCTTCTCTCAAGGGGACACTCAGAGCTTTCTTGTCCTGGCTCCCTTTCTCTTGCTTCCTTTTATTGGAGGGGTGGGAAAAAGAAAAAAACCCCAACCATCTATTTTTTTTAAACTACATTTACAGCTGCTGAAAGACAAAACCAGCCCTTGGGACTGTGGGAGATTTCAAACCCTTCCCCCTCCAGCCTGAAAAAGCAGTTTTTAGCCCAGTTTCTGCTCGTTATGAGGCTGTGGGTAACGCTCCTGGCACTGGGGCCCAGGCAGAAATGCTTCCCAGTGGAACTGGTTTGCTCAGGAGGAAGATTGCTGCCAGGAATGTCATCACCTAGGAAATGGGACACGTCGTGCTCAACAGAAGCAGCTGAGCTGGAGGTCCCAAATGTGACTGAGGGGTTCCATGGAGCCACACCAGCACAGCTGGCTGTGGTGTTCCTGGCCACTGCTGGCACCCTGCTCTGTCCTGGAGTCCTCCCTCGGTGGCTGATCCACATCTGGAGCTGGCACAGAGGGACGAGGGGCTTGACTTTGCCCAAAAATAGCAGCTGGAGTCGTTGCCTGTGTCTGGGTTCCTGCTGGGGCCAGGCTTTGTCCTGCAAGTCCTTTCTTCCTCATGAGTGGAGATGAAAATGCTTTGCTGCCGTCACTCTGCAGGAGGCATCCTGGCATTCCCTGCAGCAGGCCGAGGAATTCTGACATGGACTTCCTGAAGCTGCTGGAACGTGAAAAATGAGGTGTGGCCTTCCTCTGCTCGTGGGTTAAACACCCAGGTTATTGATTCTACTTTGTCCAAAGTTAAATCAGGGCAGAAAGAGCTGGGTTTGAGGTGCTGTTGTTGCCTCCTTCACCTGATCATTTCTCCCTTGGGGAGAGAGGTTTGAAACATCTTGGGCACTCTGTTCTTTAATGATGAGAGAACTTGCTGCTCTGAATTCTTCCAGCTGAGTGCAAGATCTCCTGATTTTTGGGAGATGAGCTGCCTTGGCAACGATATCATTGCCCCATTTTGCATTGTGAGGGACCCAGAAATGCCAGGACAGCATCTCATCGCTCACCCCAGCTGCACTAAACATCATTTACACACCATCCATGGGCTGTGTCCTGCAGCTGCTGCTTGACTGAGTAAAACAGCAGATCTTTGAGGTGGGGAAGGGAATATTCTCACTCAGGTGGACAGGGGAGGTTCCTGAGGTCCTCGGGATACCTGCCCTTGGTGGGACTGACTCAGTCAGGAACGTTCTGCTCGCAGGTAATTAAATTCTCTGAAAAAAAACCCAAGCGGGGCGTTCCAGACCTCCTGCCTGCAGCTTTGGGTTCCTCCTGGTCTGCAAACTGAGGTCCAGCCAGCCTCAGAAAGCAGCTGGCAGTGGGGATGCTCCCCACTTCTCTCCCTCCCCAGCCTCCTGCTGCTGTCAGAAGATGAATATTTCCCCCCTTCTTCCTGCCTGGGAGCAGTCTGGGGACACTAATTATGCACATCACCTTGCAGGCGGAATATGGCTTAGAAATTAATTGGCCTGAGCTGATGAGTAAAATTCCTTGAATTTCACGAGAGTTTCTTGTTTAAATCAATCCTCCTTGCTAATGTTGGGGCTTCCAAGGTGTTTGGTATCAAAGTGATTTTAGGGAAGGGGTTCCTCTGCAGCGCTTTCTGCCAGGGGCTCTGATGAGAGCTCTGAGTACCTTTGAAAGCCAAAGCAGGAATCTCCAGTTCTCTTTATTTTCGCTCCAGATCTTGTGATCTGAGTAACCCAACATCCTTGTCTCTCTTCTTTGTTGTGTCTGTGGGACCCCTCCATCTTCTCCTCTGCACTGCCTGTATTTTTGGAGCACAGCTACATCTCTTACAAGTGGAGGATAATTGCTTCAGGGGGAATGCCTGGGCCACAGACACTTTGTTTTCCTGGACATAAACGTGAGCATCGACAGCATTTAGAGGTTTGGGGTTTTTAAAACAAGATTTTTATTTTTTTTTTTCCCCTCCCAGGAAGCCTGATTGAAATGGCTGCCTGAGTCCTGAGGAGGGACTGTGTGGCAGGGCCAGGGTTCACCTGAGAGCCGGTCAATCTGCATACATAATTGGTGTTGACAAACTGGATGTGGAAGGAATGGCTCTCTGGGTTACCATGGGAACAAAAAAAA
>VZTI01003483.1:908534-918581 GCA_013397865.1 Struthidea cinerea
AAAAAAAAAAGGAGGTGAATTCTGGTTCAGCGGGTCCCAGCAAAAGGATGTTTCTGTGTGCTTTGTTCCTGGGCTCTGCGAGAGGGGAGGGGAGAAGAGAGCAGCTTTCCAGCCCACTTTTATCTGGTGAATCCTTGGCCTGCCTGGAACAGTCCGTGGTCTTGTGAGAGTCTTGTTACCCTGGAACTGGATGCCTGCGAGCCCCGTGGTGCTGTGGGGAACGTGGGCTCTCCCCAGGCTCTGCCAGAGGATCCCTGCACAAGCTCTCCCCTCCTGGTGTAGCAGCTCTGAGGGGTGGCTGGGAGAACTTCCAGGCTCTTGGGAAGCAAACCAAGCAGAGGGAAAACCCCTGGGTGTCCAGGTGGGTGTCCAGCCCCCGAGGAGGGTCACGGGAATTAGACCCTGTCCCTGTTCAAAGGTGATTATTCCCATCCTGCAGTGGGCTGGTGCTCCGTGGAAAGGAGCAGGGAATGTCCTTCAGATGTCTGGGAACTCTGGGAAGGCCCTTGGGTCTGTGTTCCACAGGGATTTGGTTTGATACCAGCAGATGCCATGGCCTGCACTGCGATGGATTCCTGCAGGGAGGAGCAGGAGCAGCTCCTGACTCTGTCCCAGAGAGGGATTTGTCACCAATTCTGCCTCCAAGGAGACCCCCGAAACCTCTTCCCAAAGTGGAATTTAGTTGGCATTTCCCATCTTCCCCATGACCACTGAGCACAGAGAATGTTTGATTGTACCTGGGATTTCTGGCTGGAGGAGCAGACATCCCTCCTGCCCCCTCAAGCGACTCATTAAACACACACTTGGCAGCAGCTAAATCACTCCTCTTGTACTCTGTCCCTTCTCCTCCTCCCCAGAACCAGCACGACGATGTCAAGAAGCAGCTGCTGGACCTGCAGCTGCAGCACAACAGCCTGAAACTGGAGCACCGCAAGAGCCTCGAGACCCACAGCCAGAAATTTGCCCAGCTGCAGCAGGAGAAGGACAGCGAGGTCACCAACCTGCAGGGTGAGGGTGATAAAAACTGAGGGAACACCAGACAGGGGAAGGGCTGGGATCAAGAAAGGGCAGAGATTCCTCTGCAGGCCCCCAAAAACACCGCCAAAACCACATTTTGTGTGACAATGTGCAGTGTCTTGGCCTCAGCTGGAGCATTGTCCTGCCTCAGGTGGTGGTGCAGGAACAAACCCTGCAAATTCTGGCATCGGAGCTGGGGAGCAAAATGAAACACACTTTTTGTAATTAATGGTGTGGGTCTGTGAAACGCAGTTTAATAGTGCAGGTGTTGTAGGCAAAGCTGATCCCTTTAATTCCCAAAGAGTGGTTTTTATTTATTCTGCTGTTTAATTACATTGTGGGGCTTTTAAAGTTTGCATCTGTTCTTACTTGATGAGGTCTGGAACATCAAAATCTGCTCGTGTGTGTGTCCTAGTTTGGACAAATTTGGAGGAAAATTTGGGGTTTGTTTGGGTTTTGGAGGTGGCTCAGCAAAGCCCAGTGTAATATCTGATGAGCTTTTGGGTTAGAAGGGGGGAAATTGAGGACGAATAAGTGAAACCTAAATATTTGATTGTCTCTCTTCCTGAAATGCACATTGGTAGAATGGGATGGAGGGGTTTTTGTCTCTCACTGAGAGTTCCATTCTCAGTTTGATGCCAACCTTCACTGCAAGGCAAGAGCACAGCACCCAACCTCAGAGGCAAAATGTGCTCTCCCAGGGCTGAATATAAAAAAAGAAACCCCCTGCAAGCAGAAATATCTGCAATTTTGAGCCTGGTGTGCAATTCATCCTATCGCAGTCATGGAAAAATTCCCATCCCAGCCCACAGTGCAGAGAAACCCCAGTGCATCCTGCTCTGGGGATATTTTGGGAGATCCAGGATCCAGGATAAGGCTGGCATTTTGGGACACAGCCTTTCCTTCCCATCCGAGGGTACACGGTGACATCCAAACCCCGGCACCTCGCCTGCCTTGGCGCTGAAGCGCTCAGGAGCGTGCAAAGAGCTTGAAAAAGCCCAACCTGGAAGCTGCAAGATTCCTTAAAAGCCCAGGAATAAACGTGCCTGAGGACAGAACTGTCCCATGGTTATTTTCTCTAAGTGGGTCGTGGGGTTTTTTTTTGGTTTGTACCATCAAGAGGCAGCTTCTGTGTGCAGGAGGAGGGAATCCGTGGGCTCAGGAGAGCTGGCACATCCCTCTTGGAGTTCTTCCTGAAGCTTCCAGTTCCCCCAGGAAGGGGCAGTGACTCCCTGCTCCCCCTCCTCTTCAGCTGCAAGGGGGAAGGGAAATAAAAACCCAAATTATCCGACTCCTGTGGCAAACAGAGCGAGAGCCTGAGCTGAGAGCTGGAGTTAGGAAAGAGTCTGGAGAGAAGGAATTCCTGGGAGTGCTGGAAGGAATGATGAGCAGGTTTGTAATTCCTGGGCTTGGGGAGATCTGTGAGGTCAAGAGGAATTTGTGGTGAGAAAGGGAAGTGCCACACTTGAAAAAATCTCTCTTTTAAGCAAATTTCTTCTTCTCCTCCTGCAGACACGGTGTTTAAACTCAGAGAAGAGAGCAAGCTCCTCAGGAAGGCCCACCAGGAGGTTCACTCCCAGCTCCTCAATGCCCAGGTAACCACCTGGGCTCTGCATTCCAATATTCTCTACACAAGAAATCCTGTCACCAGCTGTACTCCAGGGTGGTGAGTCGCCTGAAATCGTGCTGGGGAGGTGTTGGTAGTGTAGATCCATTCTGTAAAATTCTCCAGCCTGGAATCTGTCCCAGCAGCTGAAAATGCAAGTTTGCTGCCCAAAGTCCCTGAGTTCCCAACCCTGGAATGCCTCCCCACATTCCAAAGACTTCCAAGTGATGGTGAATTGATGGGTACAAGTTTTGCCTCCATCTGGTTTGTCCTGACTGGAAGTTTCCAGTGAGTTCATATCCCAGGAACTCTTCTTGGCTGCCTTTTCCTCGTTCCTTTTACGTTTGCTTTGCTGAGGGGTTTTGTTGGCGTTTGTTTGGATTTTAATGTTAATTTTAAGGTCACATTTCAGGGGGAAGAACTGAAATCAACAGAGCCTGCTCAGGAATTAATTTCCTGCTAAACTTTGCTTGCTGCTTGGAAGTTTTCCCACTCTGCCCAGTCCCTAATTTGGTCCATTTCCAGCACACGAAAAGGTTTCCCCCCTCAATTTCCTATAAATAACCAGGGTGGAAATGAGGAGCTTTTCCTGAGTGGCTTTTTCAAGCCCTGCTTTTCAGGGTTGGGGATGAAAGAAAGAAGCTGCAGGAGAGAGAGGAGGGTTGCATTTGCTTACCCAGCTCAGGAGAATCGATTTTCCTTTGTCTTGCAAAGTAAATTGGATTGTCAGGTAGGATTATGCCAATTACTGTCAGCCCTGCTGGGATGAGCACATCCAGGGGGAAGTGCCTCCACTGGAAGGAAATGAGGTGATCTGGAGGTACAGGAGGAGAGGGAGGCCGGGAGAGCCAGGATACAATCCTTGTGCCAAGGCAGGAGTTAAATCCGTGGCTCCTGCACTGAACAGCATCAGGAGAAGGATCAGTGCAACAGCTCAGCACTTCACGAAGGGGAAATGCAGAATATCCCTGAAATCTGGAGGGAAATCTGGGTTTGTCATTAATGGTCGTGGATTTTCTCCAACCTTTCATATGTATAAAATACAGATTTTCTTTAGAATGTACCTCTGCCAAAGAGTGGCTGCTCCCAGCAGGGAGATGTTTAACCCTGTGTGAGGTTCTCCATGTCCTTCTCCTCCCCTCAGGCCCAGATGGAAGAGTTCAGGCAGCTCAAGGAAGCTCTCCAGAAGATGCCAGGCTTGAGAGGAGGAGGAGGAGGAGGAGGAGGTGGTGGGAAGGGGCAGCAGCCCCTGGTGCCAGCCAGCAGCCAGCTGCAGCCGGGGAGGCAGAAGGTGTGGTATTCCCAGGAAAACCCAAGGAACAGCCTTCTGCAGGGCTCCTGGGGCTTTAAAATAACAACCCCAGCTCCCTCCAGCTGCGAATTTGCTCTTGTCCTTCCTTCCTTCCTTCCTTCCTTCCTTCCTTCCTTGCAGGCTTTCCAGGCCAGCCAGGAGAACCGTCCCGCCGGGAACGCGCTGCCCTCCGCGGCGCCCGGCGCTCAGCAGCCGGCGGGGTGGGCACCCTACAGCCACGAGGGTCCCAGGCCACAGCCACACGTGCCCTTCACCCAGCCAGCCCCAGCACACGATGCCAACTCGCTGCCAGAGGCCGTGCCAGCCTGGCCAGCGCGGCACGGGGACGGCCACGTGGTCAGGTTCACCCGCACCATGAACAGCCTGCCCAACGGGAACCCGGTAGGTTCCGCACTGGTTTTGTGTGGTCTGGGCTTGGCAGAGCTCAGAGTTCTGGTTTTTGTGATGCTGGGCGTGTGGGCAGCGCTGGCCTCAGGTTTAACACGCTGAGGAGTTGGTGGTTTCACAGCCAGGCTCAGGGGTTCTTCTGTGAAGTCTGCAAAGAGTAAATCGGCACAGCAGCCCCCCCTCCAGCCCTCCTGGGGTGGTTGAGAGGGAGTTACGGACAGGAAATTTCTAAAAAAAGACAATAATTGCAGCGTGGCCGGACTTTAATTACAGTAATGTCAGTGTGGGGGTGTGTTTTAAGGTAGTTTTGTTGTTCCTTTTTTCCTGGAGATTCACCTACCCCAGACAAGCCTGAAGGCTTGGGGTAGGATCTGAATTATTCCTTTTTGGCTGTATTAAGGAGGAGTCTTCTACTGCAGGGTGGGCAGGACTGTAGATTTCTTCTGGAGCATTTCCGAATGTTTGTTCTTCGATAAAGGATTTTCTGGCCCATAAACCTGTCCAGATTTGGGGGTATTTGATATCCCAGGTGCATCCTTGTGTCTCCTCTGCAGGACGTGAAGATGATGATGCGCATCCAGGTGCGAAGCCACGAGGAGAGCCAGGCTCCCGGGCTGTCCCTGGCTGATCCAAGACAACCCTCTCCAGCAGAAAAACCTCCCATGCTGGACAGCCACCACTCAGCAGGGAACAGACAGGTGCAAATGCAAAGGTTGGTGACACAAAACTCTTCCACTCTCAGCATCCGGGGTGAAGGTGCCAAACAGGAACATCCCAGGTCTCTCTCTTCTTGTGTGTGTTGTGGGTCTGTTTGAAAGATGTTGGAGGAAGAGGGTTTTTTTGGTGTGTTACTGGTATTGGTGGAATTGCTGGGAGTCTGGTCAGGGCCCAGGATCCAGTGGATGCTGTGCAGGCACAGGGGAAGGCATTTATTGTCTCAGCAGCACTGGCAGGAGACTGCTCTGTTCTGCAAAAGGAAGAAAATGTCTCTCTCTGGCTGCAATTCATCAAAGTCTGGCCACAATCCAAAAAGTGACTCTGAAAATAGTGCTTCCTCCTTTAACTTATTTATCCCCTGTGTGTGTGTGTGCAGGTCGTGTCTGTTCAGTTTATTGGAGCAAACAGGATTTCATTTCTGTTTTATCTGTAGAGGAAACTTCTGGATTTCATTCTAGACTCAGCCTGTTCCTGCCCTTTCTTCTCTTCTATTTTTGTCTGTTCACTTAACCTGTGCCCTTTCCAGGGCAGAGACGGTGCTTTGCTTATTTCTTTAGCTGGCCACGTCCTCCCCGCAGTGCTGAGATAAATCACATCTGCAGGGACACAGCTGGAACAGCTCCGGGGATGTTGTGGTTGCTGCAGGCAGGGCCCGGCGTGGCTGGGGCTGAGGGGGAGGGCTGTGATGGCAGAATGGCCTTTCCCCACCACGCAGGGCCCAGCCAGGTTCCCGTCACCGCGTGAGGCAGAAAATGCAAACATTGCTTTGGTTGGCGAGGGATTTCGGCGAGGACGGGGATCCCGGGGTGTTCGGTGTGCTTTGCTTTTCCTGGAGCTCTCACCAAGGAGTTACGGAGCAGCTGGAGGCTGTTGTTTACACGGGCTGGGGTTTGTGATAAGGAGCACACAACCCAGCCCTGCCAGAGCCAAGAGCAGCACGGGGCTGCAGCAGAGCACAAAGGGCCCCACAGCCAGGAGCTGCTGCCCTGGGAGGCTCTGACCAGCGGGTTCCACATGAGCTCCTGGTGGCCAACCTGCATTTTGATGATTTTATAATGGGGAAATCTTAGCTGAGGGCTGGGTTGGGATTTTCCTCACTGGAGGGTTTGTGTGCTGGCTTAAAGAGCTGCTGAAGCTCAGGCCGTTTGTCCTTTCCAGCAGTTGAAACCTGAAATGTCTTAAGTAGGTTTTTAAATCTCATGTAGAGGACGGGCTGGAGCAAGCAGTCATCCTGCTTGGAACTGCTGTAACTTACTGGGGTTAAAAGGTTTTGCTTCACTTACTTTTGAGTCCCTATCACTGGGATTTCATCCCTTCTTTGCTTCTGAAGCTGTCCCTGACTAAGGTTACTGAGCTATTTGGGAAGCATTCATTTTACTTTAGTAGCATCTTCATTTTCCACGAAGTTGGAACAATAAAGAGGACTTGTGGTTTTGGTGTTTTTAAACCCTTAGATGTGTGTGTTTGGGTATGTGTGAGGCATGAGTAAGAATCTGTTCAGAATTGGAGTTTACGGCTACGTGGATGTCATTGTCATATGAATAATATTAAAGGAGTTCTACAATAAATTCTATTTATATTTCGTGCTCTGTGCCATATTAAATGTTCTTTTCCAAGCAGATATCACAGTAATTAATACAACCTGCTCGTTTTGACCAAAAAAAGTTAAATTAGGTCAAACTTCTGCATGCGTTGGAGGGGTTTTTTTTTTCTCTGCTTGCCATTATGCAATGGTTTTATGGAATATGTACTCAGGCAGGGGGTTCTGTTTGGTTGCAGCTGGAAGGACCTCGTTAGCAAGGTGAACGCCCAGATGGACGAGGAACAAGCCCATGGGTACCCCAAGAACCTTCCCGTTGCCCCCAAGGCTGGGCAGGAGGTGCAGAGGGGCAGCCCCCAGCCCCCCAGCCCGAGGAGAGGGGCAGAGCAGGGGGCAGAGAAGGAGAGGGCGGATGAGGAGGAGCTGGAAATGGGTATGGAAATGTTTCATTCATGGCATTGAATTCCTCTGCACGCACACACACACAGAGAGCTTTGGTCGCCTCAAGCAGGTCGAGACAAACCACCAAAGACTGGTGGCAGTGGCTTTAAGGAGACCCCACTGACTGTCCCTGTCCCTGTCCCTGTCCCTGTCCCTGTCCCTGTCCCGTGCAGATGCAGGAGTGATCGAGAGGGAGGAGAACGTGCACACGCAGAAAGAGGCCGCTGTCCAGGAGCCCATGGTGAGTAACCACAGCATCATAAAGCCACTCAGGGCGTTGGGAGGGACCTTAAAAATCATCTCATCCCACCCCCTGCCATGGGCAGGGACGCTTCCCACTGTCCCGGGTTGCTCCAGCCTGGCTGTGAAAAGTGCTGCTGCCATGTTTCATCTGGCTCGGAATCAGAATCCAATGAATCAATAATGACCCAGAAGTTTCTATCGTGTGCAGCTCCAAACTCCTTGGATCTGGAGGCATTCAGAGGGATAACAAAGACTGGTTTGGGGATTTTTTTAACAAACACTAACAGGCTTGCAGAGGTGCAACCCAGTGCTCCATGCCAGTGCTCCTGCTCGCTGGGGAAGGCATCGTTCTGCCTCCTGAGGGAATGTCCTGCCAGGTATTTCTTTTCTTGTCCAGATGCCAGATGATGCTGCAGATCCTGCCCAGGACCCCAATAACCAGGGTGAGGATGAGTTTGAGGAGGCTGAGCTGGAGAGACCTGACTTTGAGGAGAAGGTGGGAGGCTCGGAGAAGTTCAAGGAGCCCAGCGTTAAGGAAGAGTCCAAGGAGAAGCCACCAAAGGTGACTGACTGGGACAACCAGCAGGGCCAGGGAGGGATCCCCAGCTGTGGGTGGGTGGGCAGAGAGCTTAAGGACTCAAAGGAAAACATCATATTCCTGGATGGATCCATAATCCCACTGTGAGGATGTGGCAGGCAGGAGAAAGCTCTTTGGCAGGTTGGTCAAAACCAACCTAATTTTTCTTCCGCTGGTTGTAATGGAGTTTGAAATTTACATCCCCTAGGACTTTTTGGTTCTGTGTTTTGATTCTGCTTGTGTTTCTTACCAGTACAATCAGCTGTGCAAGTCCAGCTCCGGGGTAGAGTGGAGCAGAATAAGCAAAGGTGCCGGAGTTTAGGAAATTATCTTTTAGCCAGAGCTCGGTCTGGCCTCGTCCTCTCTGCTTGTTGAAGTCCCCCCTGGCATTTGCAACACCTTCATGGCTGGAGAGATGTGGAATAGGGCATGGCTCGCTCCCAGCTGCTCCTGCAGAGGGGCTGGGACTTTTCATGCCCTTGGGACCAGAACCACAGACAATAATCTGAGTCTGTGCTCGGGTTCTGGTCAGTGCAGCCCTGTCCAAGGCTCCTGGCAGCAGCAACAACATGTGAGAGCTCTGCCTCCTTGTTTGCCTCCTTGCAGATGGAATCCATTTATTTCACAAAGTGTTTCTTGCTGCCTGAAGCCAGACTCTGCATCAGGGAAATGTTCATTTGTTTTGACAAGCAGCTGAACATTTCAAAAAGGAGTGTTTTATCTGCCAGGTTCTAAAATCATGATTAATAGTGGGATTAAGAAAGAAAAAAGAAATCCAGGCCAATGAAATCAAATAAAAGAGAGATGCTGGCACCAGCAGAGCAGCACCTCCTTGAGATTGGTGCAAATGTGGAAAGAATTAGTGACATAAATACCTGGCTTTCAGATCTGGCTGTGCTGTGCTTACTAAAGCTCTATCCTAAATAACTCAGTTTCCCCGAGTCCTGGGGCTTGAGGCAACAGCCCCAGGGCCCTCCTGCTGCAGGAGAGACCTCCCTCTCCGAGTGGCAGGAGTTGCCAGCAGGTGGGAAAAGAGACTGGGTGGAAAAACGGAGTTGGGGCCGCCTGATTGTCCCTCTGCTCCCCCTGATCCCCAGCCCAGCCCAGACTTCCAGACCTGGGGCTCTGATCCAGGGAGCTGTGTCCCTGGCAGGGAATGGGAGCAGGCTGGGGCACTCTCAACCGTGTCTGGCTGTGTTTTTCAGGATGCTGGCAGACCTGCCAAGCCCAGGGAAGACCCACTGGATGACTACCAAGAAGATCAGGAGCAAGAAATTGTACGACACCAAGGTTCTTCCTCTTTCCCTCTCTGGTGTGGCCTCACCTGGGTGTGTTGGCAGCCAGGAGCTGGGGAGGACTCAGCTTTTAGGGACTCCAGGTCTGCCTCTGCCTGCTCAGTGAGGTCTCCAGAGCAAACTGAGGAGCCCACTGCTCCCTTTTCCAGGTGTTCAGAGCACCCTTTGTGCCCTGTGTCCCCTCCTCCTTTCAGTCTGCATCCACCTGCAGCAGCTCAGCTCTGGGATACTTCCCAAGCAGCAACTGGGAGGAATCCCAGGAGGAATCCCAGGCTGTGCCAGTACAGCAAGGCCAGGTCAATGTGTTTCTTCAAGCATGGGCTAGAGAAGATCACCCTGGTGCCTTCTGGCTCACAGAGATAGAAATGAATCCTCTTCCAGCCTCATTCATTTTCTCCCTGCCCTTTGGGAGCGGCTCCTGAGGGTTTTTTCTGCAGTTTCATCAGGATTGCTGAGGAGCTGAGGGTTTGGGCTGCCCGCTGGGAATGAAGGGAGTGGGGAAATAAGGGGTGGGCAGAGCAGAGGTGGTGTCAGGTCTCCTTCCCCTGTGTGAATCCAGGCCTTCCGTAGGTGTCTGCACTGCATGGCTGGAGCTAAAAGCATCCATGGAGGCTGTGCTGGCTGCTGCACGTCATGGGTGGGGTTTGTGACACAGCTGTAAATGTGGTGGATGCAGGAAATCTGCCACTCGTATCTGCTCCTCATATCTGCTCCTCGTATCTGCTCCTCACATCTGCTCCTCATAGCAGCTCCTCATATCTGCTCCTCGTATCTGCTCCTCATATCTGCTCCTCATATCTGCTCCTCGTATCTGCTCCTCGCATCAGCTCCTCACATCTGCTCCTCACATCAGCTCCTCGTATCTGCTCCTCATATCTGCTCCTCATATCTGCTCCTCACATCTGCTCCTCG
>VZTI01003483.1:925436-955188 GCA_013397865.1 Struthidea cinerea
CATGAGCCCCGCGCTCGCCCGCGGGGGAGCCGCCGCTGCCGCCGGCCCGCGCCGCGCGTAGTGCGGGAGGGGATGCTGCTGCGCCGCGGAGCGCGGGGCTGGCGCCGGAGAGCTCCCGCAGCCGTCATTCCAGCGCTTTCCGGCGAGGGAAGAGGTTTTCCAGACTGTTCTGGCAGCGTTGGGTTTGCCATGCCCAAATTTCCAGGATGTGGGTTTCCATGGGAGTTTGGAGCTCATCTTCGTCCTGGAGTGGCTTCTCAGCCAGAACCGTTCACGGTGACTGAACTCGTGGCATCTCAGCGGATCAAAAAGCAATGGCAGAGGTCCACAAGTGCCAGAAATTGTCTGTTTTTAAGGGCAAGCGGCAGATCTTGCCGAGGGCCTGTTTGAAAGGACTCTCCAGAACACCCTTATTTTAAGCCTAAAACCTCTTGGTCTTAGACCCGTGCTTGATTTTATTCCTGTGGGGTAAAGTTGTTTAAAGTTCAGGAGAACTGACTGGTGGAACCACAACCCCCATAGCTAAGTGCGTATTTGATCCAAAGCCCACTTAAATCAAGTGTTTTAGGTGGGTTTTGTATCATGCCTTATGCTGGTATCAAATTTTGGGGCCTAGACTGGCCACTGTCCAAAAAACAACGGGGGTTTTCTGGTCAGCTCCAGCGACCATCAACATCCAACACCTGCTTTTCTCCCACTCGAACTGTGTCATAGTTTCACAAAGAGTGAAGGTAAAGGGATAAACTGAGTAATAAAACTCCATTTCGTTGAGCAAGTAGGAACCAACCCTTAATTATAAGTAAGATATAAGTGAGCACCCCCACTGCCCTCTGAAATCCCCTCCTTTAGCAACGCTGTGTGCAGCTGCACTAAGGTAGAAGCTTCTTGACCACAGAACTCACTGATGTTGTAGCCGAGTGTTTTGAGCGTAGGAACACTCCTCGTTAACTCCTCACTTGATGCTGTAGTAAAGTAAGGTTTTAGCCATACTCCAGTACTGATTCTATTGTGCCTTAGTGCTGAGAATTTGTCCCACTTCTATTGGTGTATCTGTTCCTGTAGTCCTCGTAGGCGAGTGTATCTCCCTCGTGTTCTTGTCTCTAGAATTAGTGGCTGTTGGTTTGTCTGACTGTTTGTTTTCTTTAAAAAAAAAACAAACTTGGGCTGATGATTACTTGAAATTTAATATATACACAAAGTAGTTACCTTCAGAGAGGTATTTAGTGAGGTAGCTTTTAGTACGTGTTGTTTGTATGTAGCTGACTGCTGTAACACAAAAAATAATTTATTATCACTTAGAAACTGTGCACCTAAAGCAAAAAAAAAGTAGGGGAACGGCTCTGCTGTGAAGGGGTTGTTGCTGTTAAAACACGTCAGGTTCACACGTGGTCTGTTTGTGTAAATGTTTAGCACTGGTGAGCGACCTGTTTGCTTTTCCTTGTGAAAGTAGTTCGTGAAGTTTAAACTCGGTGGTAGAGGGTAAATCTAGGAAGCGTACGGAATCCTTAATAACACACAGTATTTGTACTGAACATAACCCCTTGGATAACTTGGGAGTGGCTGAGGAACTGAAGGTCTGCATTTCATCAGGCAGAAACACCTTTTTATTTGTTTGTTGCTCCTGCTGTGTTTCCATTCTCACATGCAGCTGACTCTGTTTAAGTGTTCTGTGTTTATTTCCTTGCCTAGGTACTTGATTTAAGCAACTCACTGATGCCGTGCTTTTTGGGTTTTTATCCCTAAGGAGATGGACTGTTGGAAGAAAAGGCAATTTTTAAGAGCATGAAGACAAATTTTGGTTTTAAGTCAGCCTTTGCTGTAGCCAGTTCAGCACAGGAGCGTTGGGAGTGCCACTGGTTTGGTACATCTCTGTCAGCTTTTGTCAGCCAAAAAGCCAAAAACTTTTGTCACTGTTCTGTTCTTCATCCTGTCATGAACTGCCAGATGTGAAAACCAGCTGTATAAACAATGAGCCTTGTACCACCTTGGCATTGAACTTAATAAATTAAGAGAATAATGAAAAGAAATGAAAACTTCCTAAGTATTTAAAGGTTCAAGATCTTGCTTGACTCAAATTGGTCGTAATCATATTCTCTTGTCTGCTTTAAAATTATGACAGCATTAATGGGAAAATGAGAGATTTATTCTCTGAATACTCGGTTTTTATTTACTAGAGGTTTAGACTGGAGATAACTGGGTAATTCAGGTGGTAACACTGATGTAAGGCTGAGGAAATGGAAATTTAATTTACAGTTTTGAGTGTGACTGTCTTCAGTAAGCCACCTGTGCAGGTAATAATGGATACGGTGACCTGCTAAAACAGCACCTAGGAGATACTAAAGAGATGTTTTTGTAGTCATTTCACATTTTTATTCATCAGTCTCTGGGGATTGCATTGCAACAGCATCCTGGGCAGAGGGTAGAACCAGAATATAAATCCTGATAGAAGAAAATTTGTAATTTTCTAAAGGATTATTTTCATTTTTTTCCCTTTCCATGCATTATAAATGGGATGTGGGAAACAATATCTCAGTTTCTCATTCATTTTTAGCAGATTAAGCTTTAATTGAACACATCTTGGTGTGTGGGAAAGAAAATCAGAGTATTCCCTGTTTGATTTTGTGTGACATTAAGCAAAACATCTACTGACCCATTGATAATTGGGTTTTTTTTCCCTTCTATCACAACTACAGAAATTTCCTCCACCACGGATGTAGACATTTCTTTTGATAATTAAAGGGAAAATTACATGTACACAGGCTTGGTACTAATTCAGCTCCCACAAGCTTTAGTGAGACTGCACAGTTCAAGCTTTCTCCAGTCTTTGCAGCAATTCCCAAAACATGCAGAGTATCTTGTGGAGTGATAATCCATCCTGGCCTGCCCAGGCAGCAGTAAAGAAATGGCAGAATGTTGATTTGTCACTGCCAAAAAGCTGCTTTGGGAAGAAGTGGGAATAGCTCCTAAGGCAACTACACATTCTCCATGTTACTACACAAGTACCTGCTATTAAAAATCCATGTGGTGCTTTCTTAGGTGTTTTATTATCCTGCATTTACCCAGTTATTTCCATTACAAATATCAGGCCACATCCAGGAGTTAAAACAGAGAATGATACACTCATTAACAAGCTGCTTTTTCCTTGCCCTGTGCTAAATGTGAGGAAAACAACTGCTTAAACGTGAGCAGCTCAAAGCCCAGCTTGACCCCAGCTTCGAATCTTCTGGAGGAAACAGTCTGTGCCTCAGGCAAAGAATCTCTCTTAATTGCATTATGATATTTTTTTGTGGGACATAAATGGAAAGGCTGCCTGGCTTTATTTGGAGGTGCAGGCAAAAGCTGGTATTTTGCTTCCATGGAGACCTGGAGTTTCAGTTTTAGGAGGCTGCAAAACGCTGCTGTATTTCACCAGCACGTTCCAGAGGAAAGGTGGGCTGGAAGGAGGAAAAAGCAGCAGGTAACAGCGTCACACTCCTGGTAAAAGCTTGGGAATTACAGCAGTGATGCTCGGATGGGGGGTTTTGGCAGTTTTAAGCCTGAGCAAAACCACCCTGAGACTGGCGTTGCTTCATCACAGGTCTGGTCACTGCACCTCTGATAATTCCCTAACCGGGAGCACCAGGTGATCTGCAGGGGGCCTTTGCAAGGATAATAATTAAGAAGATGATGGGCAGGGTTGGGAATGGCTCAGAGGAGACCCAAGGAAAGAGGTTTTCGCAGGAAGGGGCGAGGGAGCGCTGAGGGGACACATTTGGGTGGGAAATGCTGGGTGACAAAAGGGCTGCTTGAGGAAGGAGGAAAGATTTCTTTGTGAAAGTTGAGGGGATAGTGAGAAAAGCTTTTCTTTTTGTGGAAAATACAAGAGAAAGGCAGAGGTTTTACATGGAGGGAGGAGAGGAGAACGGCAGGTTGTGGGACCAAGTGCTGAATGTCAGGAAAAGGCTCTGCTGGAAGTGCTGTGATGATAATGGGGAAAAAATTCCCCAGAAAGCACAAAGGGAAAAAAAATATCAATGGGAGGGCAGAAAACATTTTTAGGAAGCACTGAGGAGAGAGTCCTGCCTTGCAAGTGAAGTTCAGCTGTGCTGGGGAATAGGTTTGTTCCTTTGATGTCCTGTATTTCTCTTGCTCCGGTACCTCCTCCTGCCATTGAAATGGGCAAGCAAAGTGGAAAAGCATTATGAGAAGGAAAAGGGAAAAGATGATAAAAACCTCAGAGAAAAATGGGATTGAGCTGGGCTGAGCAAGGAACACCGTGATAATTTCGATAATGCGAGAAAACAATTCTGAAACCAGCGCATTTCACCACTCGCTGGGTACCTAAATAACTCCTAGTTCTGGCCGTTCTCATTTGTGCCGTTTTCAGTAAAAGCGTGAGCGTTTACTCCTGAAATGCAGAATTCCGTGACCAATCCTCACAGCAACCATCCGTCCGCGTTCTGTTCGCTGTGGGTCCCCCTGGGCACAGACAGGGCGCGGGGATTATCCGGGGTGTCGGGCCCAATTCTCTTCCCGGGGATGACTCAATCCCGCATCCAAACGCTTCCCCTCGGGATCCTCCCGTGTCCCAGCCCCGCCGCGGCCTTCGGCTGCCATCTAGTGCCAAAGAGAGGGAAAACTGTCCTAAAAGCCTGCTTTTCTGACAAGTGGTGCTTTTAAATCGCACAGCCCGAGGAGCCCGCAGGATGCAGGGATTCGCGCTGAATGGCTGGTTTGTGCTGGGAGCTCTTGAGACCTCATCGCCCTTTGTGTGAAGAAATCTTCCTAATCTTCAGCCTGAACCTCCCCTGGTGCAACCGAGGCCGTTTCTTCTCGTCCTCTCCCTTGTTCTCTGGGAGAAATCCCGATCCCCCCTGGCAGGAGTTGTGCAGAGCCAGAAGGTTCCCCCCGATCCCTTTTTTCCCCAGGCTGAGCCCCTTTCCCAGCTCCCTCAGCCGCTCCTGGGGCTCCAAACCCTTCCCCAGCTCCGCTCCCTGCCCTGGATGAGGTGAACGAGAAGCTTTGGAATCACGGAATATCCTGAGCTGGAAGGGACCCACAAGGATCACCCAGTCAAGCCCTGCACAGACACCCCAACAATCCCACCCTGGGCATCCCTGGCAGCTCCTGGAGCTCTGGCAGCCTCGGGGCCGTGCCCATTCCCTGGGGAGCCTGGGCAGTGCCCCAGCACCCTCGGGGGAAAGAACCTTTCCCCAAATCCAACCTAAACCTCCCCTGGCACAGCCCCAGCCGCTCCCTGGGTCCTGTCCCTGGTCACCGCAGAGATCAGGGCCTGTCCCTTCTCTTCCCCTCACGAAGTTGTACATTGCAATGAGGTCTCCCCTCAGCCTCCTCCAGGCTGAACAAGCCCTCACGCTCATCATAAAGCTTCCCCTCCGCACTCTTCACTACCTTCCTCTAAGCACCAACACCTCAACGTATTTTTTTTCATATTATTTGTTGCCCAAAACTCGGGGTTAGGCGGCACAACCCTCTCCCTCCATGCTGCGCCTAACGCTTCCCAGAGCTCGCCGGCGACTCACGCTCCACTCGCCCTCGCCCAGCACCTTCCGGTCCCTTCTCCCGGCCCTCCCCTCAGGGCGGCCGCGGCCGCTCCGCCTCCCCCGCCCCGTGCCGCGGTTGGCCGCGGCGGGGCCCTGCTGACACGTCCCGTCCCCGCCCGCCGCGCTGCGCCGCCATTTTGTGCGAGCGGCGGCCGGGAGGCGCGGGCAGCCCCAGCGCCGTGCCCGCCATGCCGTCCGCGCCGCTCCGCGTGGCCGTGGTGTGCTCCAGCAACCAGAACCGCAGCATGGAGGCGCACAACATCCTCAGGTAACCGCTGCTGCCCGGTTCCCCCGCCGTGCCGGCGGCGCCCCGCTGTCAGGGCGGCGCGGATGGGGCCGTGCTTCGGGCCCGCGCCCGGCCCGGCAGGCCCAGGGTTGCGGGGCAGCACCCCGCTTCCACCTCGCCTTCACCCCGCTGGTAGCCGCATTTCATCCCGCTTCCGCCCCGTTTGTACCCCCTTTTCACCCCCCTGGTACCCCCTTTTCACCCCGTTTTCACCTCACCTCCTCCGCGCCCCGCTCCAGGCCGCGGTTGGGGGTCCCGGCCCTCCGTGAGGGAACTGCGGCCTCAGTGCTGAAAACACGGGCTGAGGCCTCGGGCAGAGCAGGGCCTGTGTCTGGGCGTGTGGAAACTTAAACGTTCCCTTTTTTCCTTCCCCCCTCCCCTTTTTTTTTTTTTTTCCTTGAGTGCATCTGAAAGGGGCCCGCGGGGAAGCCGGAGAGGGACTCGTCTTCAGGAGCTGGAGTGATAGGACAAGGAGTAATGGGCACAGAGTGAAAGAGGGGAAATTTAGGTTAGGTGTTAGGGAGAAATTTTTTTAGCTTTGTAAAAAGGGGGTGGTGAGACGCTGGCACAGAGAGATTGCGGCTGCCCCATCCCTGGCAGTGTCCAAAGCCAGGTTGGACGGGGCTTGGAGCAACCTGGGATAGTGGAAGGTGTCCCTGCCCCTAGGTTGGGTTTTAAGGTCTCTCCCAACCCTTTAAAATTCTGTGAAGGTTAAGCCACTCCATGCCTGAAAGGGAGCCCTTTCCTCTCACAGGAGAACCAGAACATTCAATTCAGAATGCTGAATGTCTTTGAGATTATAAGTGTTAATCTGTTTAGCACTCCAAGCGCTCTCAGCTTGGCTGAAAAGGTGAGATGGGAGACTGGGGACAGACTGACGGGCAGGAGAGACCTGATCTGCCTGAAATCATCTCCCTACATCTTCCCTTTGCACTGCAGGAACGTGATAAGGGTGGTTGGGTTTATTTTATTAAAGTTATGCGAAGAAACACTCACATTAGAAATACATACTGATGGCGTAGTAAGCAAAACAACTGTAAGCTCTGTTCTACCTGTAAATAAAAATAAAACCTTTGAGAGGAATAAATACTAGAAGTATTTGCTCTGGCAGCCATCTTACTGTGACAGCATTTCATGCACTTCACGCTCACGCTTGGCATCGGATGTTACCTGATGAAAACATGACATTGTTTTTCCTCTGATAATGCTGGACCTGAGTTTTAATTAAAACCTGAGTTTTAAGGACAAAGTTAGATTTACTTGTAACGTCTGGCCTTTTCCTTCCCCACTGTTTTTGCAGAAATAAATCACTTCCGGTGTGACTGATGTTTGCCAAATGTGGTTGGTTTTTTAAAGTCCCTTTCCCTTAAGATTTTAATTTAAAAGTAACAAAACCGTATTTAGAAAACGTTTAATTTTGTTAACATCTTTTGTAGTTATAGCAGCAGTAGCATAAATGGCAGAACAGAGGTAAATTGCTGATGCTGCTCTAAAGAAATAACTGCCCATATGCCAGTAAACTTCGGGAAAATGTGTGTTGGCTCAAAGCCAGCCAGTGTCACCAGTTCAGGGCAGTGTCTTGCTCTGTGTTGCACTGCAGCTGGAAAGAACACATGATTAAAACAGGAAGAAGAGTTAGGAAGAAACTGAGGAATTACAAAACTTTAAGGTATTTTGTAAGTGGATGACAACTTTAAAAGACACAAATTCTGTGTGCTGTTGGAAGACAAAGTCTGGGGTCCAGCACTCAGTGTGTGCTTGGGTATTTTGCAATTAACCAAGTTTTGAACACTTTGTTCTAATTTTCCAGCAGAAATCAGACTGAAGGTCTGTCTGGAGCTGGTTGATAGAATAAGAGCCATCACCACAGGGGTGTGTTGAGCCATGGAAGCAAAGGGGGACGGGAAGAGCAGTGCAGAAAGACACGATCCCTCCTTAAAAGCTGTCAGACTGGATGTGTGTAACCCTTCCCTAGGTCAGATCTTGCTCATCCTGCAGTGTTTGCTGTTACAGATGTGACGTGCAGGCTCTGCTGGGTGTGGGGTGAGGTGAGAAGCAGAACAGGCCTCTGTGCTGCAATAGCAAAAACATGCCTGTGTTACCAACACAAACCCACAACACAGCCTCACGCCAGCTGCTGTGACAAAAATTAACTCTACCCCCAGCCAAAACCAGCACGTTCTGTAGGTGATTTTATCTTTCACTTTATGTTTTGCCATGGAGCGTGCAGACTTAGGCCATGGTTCTCCCTCAGAGGAGGAAGGCAGAAGGGTAAATCACAGCCAAACTTTTTTATGCAGCAGTTTCCACATTTCCGTTTGCTTGGTAATGCCCTGATGGCTTTGGAAGGAAGTTAACTGAGTTCAAGTTCTCTGTGTCACTGCTGGTAAAATGCTGATACACGCTTCAGCCACGTAGTCCTTGTGTTAGAAAGCTAACTTTTAGGAAATCAGGAGTATGAACATGAGATCTTAGTGGCAGCAGAGGAATTCAAATATTGCAACGCCTACAGCAAAAACTTAAATTTCGTGTTGATGTTAAGACTTCTGGTTCAACGCTGACAGTGCGAGAGGACTTAAGTTGCACCCGTGCTGTTTCCTTAAGTTGTTACTCACAGCTTCTCTCCTGACATCGTCTGTCAGCACCAAAATGCAGTGAGGTATTGACATTTGTATTGCCTAATTTAAGAAGTCCTAAACTAATAAACCCCCAAGAAGGAGATGTTTTCACCTTTTTATATTAAAGCACACTTTCATTTGACAGTTTAATGGTGATAATGCAAATTACAACAAGTTGCTAGTATTCAAAATGAGTTAACAGTGCTTTTGTCCTGCTGTTCAACAGTGTGGGCTTGTTTTGGGAAGTGTTCTGGTTTTTTTTAATATTGATTGGGTGGCATAAGATATTCTCTAAGTAGCCTACAAGGGTTGCTGGTTATTTTACTGCTACCTCTTGTGGAAAGGGACGTGGTAAAATTAGTAGTTTGTCCCCTGAAAATCTTCACCACTCTGAGCTGCAGTGGCACTGCAGGATTTATTGCATTTGTTTTATTATTTAGTAATATTTCCTACAGCCATTGTAAAGAGAGGCTGTGCTGTTATGAACATACAATAAGCTGAAAAACACCTTAATTTAATAAGAACATCTGAGGTGCCTGAATAACAGTGAAATAAAAGAAAAGCGTGGACAAAAGTTTGTGTCTCAAGCTGCACAGATTAATATTATTTCTCCTGCCAGTGCCTGAAACAGAGTGGTCCCCATCTGTGGTGTGTCAGTGCAGTCCCAGGTTGGTCTCTGCTTTCAGAAGTGGTGTTTGCAGTGAGCTCTGAGATCCTTTGGAGGGAAATGCTTGGGGGCACTTGAATGGTGCTTGTGAGCTCATTGTAATGAGCTTTGGACTGAGGTGAGCACACCTGCTGAAAATGAGATCTGCGCAGTGACTCACTTTGTCCTTAATATGTTGGCAGTTTATCTACAGCAGCATTAATAGTATTAAAAGAAACAACTTCCTGAAATACGATAATTACTGTTAAAGTTTAAGCTCCACATTTTCAGAAATCAGTGCTAGCATAGCCTGTTAGTCTGTCTTACTTTACTCTCTATGACAAAGCTTATTATTTTCCATCTTCTGGGTAGTTTTACTAGGCCAAAACCAAATACTGTATATCCATTTTCTTGTAGGAATTGTTCATTGTTAAAAATGTGCCACGTTACCACAGACACCTGATGATTCACTACCCTGGATGTGTCCAGCTGTTTAATAAAAGCCTCTTGAATAATGGCTCTGTGCAAGCATTTTTCCCTCTCCTGTGCCCCAGTTGTTGCAAGAACTGTGTTGAAATGTTTTTAGGAGATTTCATAGTGGTAGTATTTCATTGTACCTGGGGCATAAATAGTGTAAAAATTGACACTACCACTCACCAAGGTACAAAGCACGAAATTCCATGTGAGGAACTCATATTCCAGCTATTCAGGGAAGTAATTTTGAGTGGGTAATGGGCCTTGGAGGCACAAATATTTGATGTGTTTAATGTCAGAGATTTCAGCTTGGCTTTATATGAGATCATGCAAACTTCAGGGACATCTACAGCAATTGGAGGTGGAGGTTTTAATGCGTGTGATCCGAGCAGACCTGTTTCAAAGAATAATACTAAAGGAAAAAAATAAAAGTTAGGAGGAAACCATAGAAGAAAAGATCAACTTGAAACATGAATTTTTTAGCACTGCAATTTCTTCTGTACATGTTATGCCTTTCTTCATGTCCAGTAGAAGCAGCAGAATCAAAACTTGAGTCTGCAAGTATTGCAGGGAAAATAAATGAACAGTGACTCATAACTGCACCAGTTACATGTGATGGAGGACTGGGAGGGGCAAAGAATTGCACTTCTTTCCACTTGTATCCGTTTTCAGTCAGTAGTCCTGCAGAGGGGAGCAAAAAACCATCATGTATCTTGTCTGTTTACAGAAATAGGAACCTGTAAATAGTTGCTGGAGGAAAAAGTGTGGGGAAGCAAGAAAAGAGAAAGGAGGGGCTGTGTTCCAGTAGGAGGAACTGAAGGAAATAAGTGTTGATAGTTTCAGAGCAGTGTTTGAGTTTGGGGCAGAAGGTGATCACAGTCTCTGCCCAGAAGCATTTGGGATCACTTTGAAGACACCCTTTGAAGGCAGACAGACGATTTGAGTCGGTGTCTTCTGCTGAATTTCCTTGTCTTGTATGTGCAGACCAGGGATTCAAGGGCTGACTCTTGCACTGGGTCCCAGTTCTGCTCACTGTCCTCAGAGGAAAGCACTACAAATTTGGGGTTATTATTGGGGATGTGAGGACACGGGCACTGGGTTGTTCACTTGCTTTTTGTTTTAACATTGTTCACTCCATTCAGTCTCTGCTAAAACCATTGATGCTGAAAATGTGAGTCCTTAAAAAAACTAGATTAAGTTGTGGTCTCGCTGTTTCAAGTTAGATTGTCATTACAAACCCAAATGTTTCAGCCTTCTGGATGAGAGCAACAGTATTTTACCATGTAACTTTGTCCATTAGACCACCAGAAAATCTCTTTTTTTG
Source organism: Struthidea cinerea (assembly GCA_013397865.1). Lineage (NCBI taxonomy): Eukaryota > Metazoa > Chordata > Aves > Passeriformes > Corcoracidae > Struthidea > Struthidea cinerea. Next base: position 936,328 of record VZTI01003483.1, read on the forward strand.
TCCCATTATTCAATAGATTGCCATATTTTTTAATATTACTGAAGGATGTATTGAGGCTCAAGTACAAGTATTTCAGTTCATCAGCAAGAACATTTTGGCATTACTCCTAAAGACAAGCAGCTTCCTGCCTCCTTTTTTTTTCAGTTTATAACTATTAAACAAGTAGTTGTTCATAAGAATGGAATGAAGTAATCCCTGGTTTAGCCAAGAGTTTGAGAGAGCAGCCAGCAGAACATCTACCCCACTTGCGTAAAGGTTAATTGCACTGTATGGTTTTCAGTGCCAGGCACACAAATGTTTGTCCTGGGCTTATGAAATTACACCAGAGGCAATTTGGGCAACAAAGCGAGAAGAATAACGCAGCTGGGCCAACAGTCTTTGCAGGACACTCAGGTATTGACCAGTCAGTATGGTTATTTGTTTGTATTAAGAGAAAAACATCTCTGCCTCCACCGTGTTGTCCATGAGTGAATACACAACATGTGCTTGTTGCAAATCCAGGATGTCAGAAAGCACAAAACACATTCCCAAATCGCTGTGTACCATAATTGTAAGAAAATTCCTGTCAAATAGAGGTGCTTCTTTAGGAATGGTGTGTGAGTTTGGATTGTAACTGCAAGGAAAGTAAACATTGGGTACTGTTGGCAATTTGGTTGCCCAGCCGTTTGGCTGTGATTTGGCTGCTGGCTAAGAGGTGGTTTTAAAATTCACTCTGTGTTCTTCAGCACTTTAATTTTTAAAGTCTATCCAGTCTAATGGCTTTCTTTCCCCCCTTCCCTTGTGTCTTTCAGCAAACGAGGATTCAGCGTCCGATCCTTTGGCACAGGGACTCACGTGAAACTGCCAGGACCAGCCCCGGACAAGCCAAATGTTTATGACTTCAAAACAACATATGATCAGATGTACAATGATCTGCTTAGGAAAGACAAAGAACTGTATCCCTGTGGCATGGCCTCTTTAAAAAATCCAGTGTGGTTCATCCTTGAAAGGTGTAATTCATTATTTGGCATTAAGAATCTAGAGTTGCTTGGCTGGCGAACTTTAAAATGATTTTTAGTTTATAGGAGGTTTTTTAACAATGGGCCTCTAATGCTCCCTTGTAAATCGTTACCCAGTTCCAGTGCACACATTCCAAATGCTCTTTTGTAGTGTGTTACCATGTTTAGCTCTTGAGTGAACACATCAATACCCTCACAGATTGTCCATTGCCTCCCCTGCACTGTGGATCCTTCTCAGTGCAAAGACTGTCCTGGTTATGGATTTGGGAAGAGCGACCACCTCGACATTAATGTTGTATTTAGCTCAGACAAACTGCCAGGTAAGGCTTACAGAATACTTTCTCTGGGAGAGAGGATACCTTTCATTAAAGAGCTCACCCTTCTCACTGAGGATTTTGTGATATGTGATCTGCTCTGTGCACCGAGAAAAAATAACCCTGTAGTTTGTTATAAAGAATGGACAGAGGAGAGCCCAGTATCATTTAATCCTGGAGAGCAAAGTTGATCAGAGTTAGGCACACTACTGAAAATGTCCAAATTGCATTATTTTAAAATTCCTATATTTAGAGTTGATTTTTTTTTAAAGAAAACCCACAAACAAGAATTGGGGAACTCATTCTAGATGTTTTTTCAACAAGGATCCTTTTTAAAAAAAAGTTCAAAATGTAGGATGTAGTCTTAAAAGGATCACATGTGATGTTCTGGTTTATTTGATTTTTTTTTTTATCCCTCTGCCTATAGAGAAAAGGAAAACCTTGCAAACCCATCTTAATGAGGTATGCCATATCCATATCCTGATTAAAAGAACTGCTTAAAAGAAAATTCCTTGAGCTGAGAATTAATTTTAACAAGCACGAACGACTCGAGATTTCCTTTTTGAATTCTCCATTGCCGCTGTGCTGAGTATGGCAGTACTTAGTGAAAAAAACCAACAGAAAGCCAACCTGTTCTGCCCCACTCAGCATGTTTTGGAGTCACCATTGTGGTTCTGCTCCATGCTTTGCTGGGTTCCCCAAATAAATTTGCAGTGTTACAGTTATACTTTTTCTCAAGATACAGGAGGTTTAAACAGCAGCCACTGCGAGGGAAATAGGGCAACAGCAAATGCCTCTGTGACTTTGCTTTTTTGATTCCCAGAGAATTTAAGGTTTTCAGACTGAAGACTGTCAGCACAGAAAGCAACTCCATTTCCAGAAGTGGGTTTTGAGGGTAAAGACTTTAACCAAAAGCAGACCTGCTCTCATCAGCGAGTTGTGGAATAGGTTTTTTTGTGTCCCAGGGGCTCTCAGTTCTGTTGGGTGAGCATAACTTCAGAGAGGGGATGGGAATTACCTGTGGGGTGGGAGGGGCTGCTCTCCTCGTGGGCTTGGAGTGTGGTTGGGATGGGAGAACAGAAGGAGGGGTGGTTCCATATGATTCAGCTGCTTATTCTGTTTCCCAGCCTTGCTTTCATCATCTGTAGCCTTTCCATGTGGTCTGAAATTTTGAGTCTTGCTGACAACACCCTGCTGGTTCCCGTATTCCAGTGAGGAGACACCTGAAGTCTGAGCGCTCTCCTTCCAGGCGCTGTGGACACCAGATACTCGGTGGCATCGTGGCTGTAAGGGAACATCCTCTGCCCAAATAAATGATCCCCAGGTTCAGAAAGCAGTGGCCTCAAGCAGAAATGAGCTGCTGCAACTCACTCAGAGCAAGGTTAAAATTGTGTTAGAGAGAAGAGATGCGCTGAGCCTCTCCTGTTCACTTGTGAAGAGGGGGGACAACTATTAAAAACCCACGCTGCAGAGACTAAAAGCACCTTCATTGCAGTTAATTAGTGAAATATAGAGCACAGGCTCTCATACCTTGAAGGCATATGTTGAATTTCAGAAGCACAGGAATAGGGGATTAATGGAGCCAGGAATACAGATTCGGTTGAGTAGGTGGTTACAGTAGATCTAAAATGGAAGTACTTCAAAGCCTTTTAAGATGTGGCAGTTAAAACTTAGAGTTAAAATAAGTATCAGCATCTCTCATTGCATTTTTAGAATGTAGCATTTAAATTCCCTGAGCCCCAATCGAGGACTGCCCCAAAACCATTTAGCACTGTTCTGAACGTGGCTTTTGGTCGCTTTTAAAACATTCCTCTGTTATTTCTAGGACAACAGTAGAGAATTGTGCTTCTCATTTGAGGAGGACGCAGCCATGGTCTTGTAGTACCAATACACCACCTTGTATTTGCATGTGTAACCCACCTTTTCCAACATTAGGATTACTTGTCCTTACGATTACTTGCCCCTTACAACTCTGTGAAGGGGTTTGAGGACTTCATTCTAATTCTGTGGTGGTGACTTTAAAGCTGAAACAAAAATAGAGCAAAACTGCTGGTGAGCCTTGCCTTCAAGCGAAGGCAAAGCTAGTCAAGGGTGAAACTTGCTAAACAATTTAAATTTAAACCCAATTTAAATCTTCATCAGCCGTTGCTGTTATGCCCAGGGATAGGAGCTGTTCAAATGGAAATTTCACCAAAATAGTGCAGGAATTGCTCCCGGGTTCTTTATCAGTGTGAGTAACTCAATGGCTGATTGTTTCTTTCCTTTCCTCAACGCTGATGTGTCTGTGACCCTCACATTAAAGGTATCTAAGGATTTTCACAGATGGGGGGTATTTTTAATTAGGATTTCTAGGCAGCCTGCCCTTACCCAGCAAGCTTGGCCTCCTGCTCTGCTCCTGACATTTTTTACCTCCTCTTTTAATTTGACCTCCCTAACTTTAGATAAGATTCCAGTTTTAGCTCCTTAGCTACATGAGGTTATAAAATTGAAGGGAGGGTGGAAAACGTGTCCTCAAGAACTTCCTAAAGCTGCTTCAGTTAGAAAGAAAATTCCAGAAATGAAGAAGAACTTGGTTCATCTCCCTTGAAGACACTGATTCTTTTCTGTCCAAAAAAAAAGGTAGTGATAATCTTGGTGATGGGATCTAGTTTTAACTGTGTGAGTTCCATATTGAAGTTGGATGCCCATGTTGATATTTCCATGTAGCTCAGTCTTGAGGAGTAACTGGCTTAAATTCTGCTTCAGGTAAGCTCTTCATGCATGTATTTATCTTAACATTTTCATCTGGTTTTTCTTCATGGATTTTGAACTGATAAGCACTTGTCAGCTTCTCTCCTGAGCTGTCACTCCAAGTGTTCAGCAGGAGAGCTGTGTCTCCGGAAGCCACTTTGGAATGTTTCATTTAGATATGTTGAGGGATTTTTTATATATTTTTGGTTGCGTTTGGGTATTTTCTTCTCCATTTTTTTTGAAGCCTAACCTTGCAAGAGCTAAAAACAGTTGAAATCGTGGCCTGTGTGTCAGTGGCAAATCTTCTTCCAAAAGCAATGTGCAGTACAAGTCTCTTTTTCTTTCTTACCATGTCTTTCAAAGCACTTCAGTGCTCCTAGAAATAGAGAGAAGGGATGAGGATGGAAAGAAGTGTTTGAACTGGATTTGAAGACTTCTAAGAGGCACATTTCTGCAAATCAGCACACTTCCAGCCACAGGCTGAATTCCAATCCCTTTTTCTCCGTGAAGGATTGTAAGACCAAAACTCTTCACAAAATCTCAGGCCTTTCAAGGGCAGCAATTATTCAGTGCTTCTTCATCTGCCTTCTGATCACACTGCCTTTAATCTTGGCTTCATTCACATTAAAAAGGAAATACATCAAATTGTTAAAAATATATAAGCTAGATATATATTATTTAAATATTATTTCCCCTGTGTTTGAGCCTGGGACATGGTAGAAACTACAGACTCCAATCTATCAGCAAATGCTTTTCAACAGCATAAAACATCCTCTGCCATCCCGTCTCTTCTGGGTGGTCTGAGAGGTTTATTTCCTTACCCAAGGTGAGTCTCAGTCAGATGCTCTGAGGAATTCTGACTGAAGGATCCAGTCTGAGGCTGATGATTCGTGTAAAATCCATTCAGAGCTGGAGTGATTCCGTTCTTTGGCAGTTTCATCCCAGTTTGAAGGAGGGGAGCGAAGTGACAGTCGATGCTTCTTGCCTTGAAGTTGCCTCCCTTTAACACAAAACTTCTGTGCCAACATTAGGGACACTTATACTTTCTTTCCTTTATTCCAAACCAATTCCCATTTTCATGGTAGCAACTGTCATTCCTTAAGCTAGCATTAATTGCAAGCCAGGAATGTTTCCTGCAGAGCTCATCCAGCGTGGTGCTTTCTCTGCAGGCTCCTGGTGCAAAGTGGCCCTGCTGGCTCTCTGATTGTGTTCTCAGGTTTCCCAAATGTGCTAAATGAAATGTTGTAATTGATTTAGGGTTTGCAATGCTTGTGGTTTGCTCTGTCTGAGGTACCTTCTCTGGCTGTAACTGGAAATTCTGAATTTCACAGCACAACGCGGTGACAGCAGCGGAAGCCAATTTGGAAATGGCTGTTGCAGCCCCTGTTTCCCTGAGCTGTTCCCTGTTTCCCTGGGCAAGGGATGATTCATCCTTTCCCACAGACCTCTCTCAAAGCACTTCCCCCATCCCAGTCCTGCATTTGCTGCTCATCTTTGGAATCTGGCACTGCTTCCCCAAACCTGCATCCCAAAGAAAATCATCCCAAAGAAAGCATCCCAAAGTCACGTGTGACCCTCCCAAGCCCTCTTGCTCACCTGCTGGTCCTTGGAATGACTGCGGAAGTGACATCTCTGTGTCACTGATGCCAGGTGATCAAACCCTGTAGATTCCAGCAATCCAAACCAAACTCCTCTTGAAGTTCACGCTTGGATGAAGTGCACACTCAGCTGTTTGATGGCACAGTCAGACGTGCCACGTCCTCAAGTCCTCTTGTCCTTTGTACCCTTGTTGTTCTGGTAGTCCCTTCAGTACATCTGTGACATCCCTTCTCCACCTCTTTGGCACTGGACTTTGCCATTACTCTCACTCTTTTCCCCTCTGACAGCTTGGATCTGTCCATTTTCACCCCAAATACAATTTCAGCTGCTCAGCACTAGCAAATTCTTGTCTGGCACTTGAGCTCAAGGTGTTTGCTGCCTTTACTGATATGTGGGTACAGACCCCTCAGCTTTGGGACTCAGCCAGGCTTCAGGAAGTGGGCAGGGCTGGCATGTGGTTCTTTATATTTGGACCAGCTCCTAGGAGCAGTTGGATTTATCTGAGCAGCTCCTGGCTTACAAATGCTGGGTGCCTGTCCTTCACTAGGAAAAACAAGTTCAGTTTCTTTGCAGGTCATTCATGCAGGCACGAATGTTGCAGAAATGTCATGGAGCCCAGCTTAGCATCTTCGTGATAATTTTGGATGGCGTATTTTAGAGTCATAGAATGGTTTGGGTTGGAAGGAACCTTAAAGCTCCTCCTGTGCCACCCCCTGCCATGGGCAGGGACACCTTCCACTATCCCAGGTTGCTCCAAGCCCCGTCCAACCTGGCCTGGAACACTTCCAGGGTAGCCACAGCTTCTCTGGGCAACCTGTGCCAGGGCATCCCCACCCTCACAGGGAGGAATTTTTTCCTAATATCCCATCTTACCCTGCTCTGTTTCCATTTGAATCCAACAGAATGGTTCAGTGTTAAGATTTTATTAAGTTAGAGACCAACAAAAGACTTGTGAGCAATCTCTGGTTAATTCCAGAGGAAAGGCATTGTGTTCTCTGGCTGTGGAGTGAAGGCAGTTACTGCAGCCATAACCACTGTGCTTGGAAAGTAGAGTTTGTGCTGCCTGTGCCCATTTCCAGTCTTCCAATCCCTCGAAAAAGGAGCTGATTCTGAAGGTGGAAGAAGGTTGGGCAGCCTCACCCCCCCTCACACACTTCATTTAAGGAAATGTCCAGTTCCTAGACGAGCTGCCAGGCAGACTTTAACACAGTGTGTTCTGCTTGCAATGCAGATCCTAGTAAATGAATTAAGGTGATAGGGAAAAGAGACCTGCAAATGCCATTCATGCTCGGGTGAGAAGCACTCTGCTCTGTTCCTGGGTTTCCCAAAGAAGAAATGCAGTGTTTGAGGATGGTGTCAGCTGCACCAAAGGGAATAATCAGCAGATTTATTTGAAGATGTAGAAGCTTTGGGTGCCAGCCATTACTTTAAAGATTTTTTTTTTTCCCCTAAAAAGGATGTATACATTTTAGCAAATATTCGCCCAGTTGTGTTTAATAAATTGGCCTCTGTATTTTCATAGAATGGCCTGGGTTGGAAGGGGCCTTAAATCTCATCTCATTCCAGCCCTCTCCATGGGCAGGAGCACCTTGCATAGACCAGGTTCTCAGAGCTCCACCCAGCCTGGCTTTGGACACTTCCAGGCATGGGGCAGGGGGATAGACATGAGAATTTTAGTTGTCTATATAATTAATTTCTATACCCCAGCACTTCCAGCTCAAGTCACTTGTGAGCTTCAGCTTCACATGGGAGTTAAAATGAAACTTACTGAATACTTGGATCAGTAAGATCATTATTTTATTATACAGGACAGAGACTTAACTGTCTTGGCCATCTCTAGGTTGGTGCTCATGGCTTTTGGGTTTTTTGGGTCCTGTCAGTGACAAATAATGATAACGTTTGGAGGGGTGAGGGGTGTTCGGAGGGGTGGTTACCCAGATGTCTGGAGCACAGACCCATCAGCTGGATGGTAAAAGGCATTTCTGGTGTCTGTGACAAGAATTTTAAATTTGGGTAGCAAAAGCAGTGAAAGCTTAAAGGGGTTTAGCTAAACACATCTTTTTTTGTTGTTGTTTAAATAAATCTTCATCACTAGTATGGGATATCCTTAGCTAAAAGGAGAGGATGCACAGTCAGTAGTAGAAGTTCTCCATGAGAATGAGCAACAATGCTGTGCCTGTTGGAAAAACTCAACTTTTGTGCTGCAACATCTCCTTTTTATATCGAGCCTTTGCACTGCTGAGTCGTCATGCCTAAATTCCATCCCACTGTGGATCTGTTTAGCGCAGTTACTCCAATAAAGGTGAAATCTGAATTGGACTCGGTGTAAAAATGAGATGGATTTCCTCTGCCACGAGTTTGCAGTAGGTGAAGAGAAATGGAGGCTTGTTCTGGTGTCCTCCTGGGCATGGAAGGGCTACGAAGGTGTGACAGCACAGAAAACCAGGCGAAATTTTGTCCTGAAAAGAGAGCAGGGATGCACAGGACAGGGAGCACGGAGTTGAAATGTGTTGGAAGGAAAGCAAAGCCTGACTTAAATGTTTCAACACCTGCCAGCGTGGTGGAAACCATTAATAAGTTGCAGTATCTGCGTTCCACTGAGCTCCCAAGGAGCAGGAAGCTGGGTTATTATGCACTGGAAGCAGCTTTGCAGAGCTCATCCCCTGCCCGCTCAAAGGATGAGGTGCTGGCTTTTTCCAGGTGAAAAAGATTCCAGGCAACCAAATGGGAAAGCACCATGAATCTGAACTGCTTCTCTCAGTCTCCTTTTATAGGCAGATGGACCCTTGGAAAAAAAAAAATAGCTGTAAGCTGGCAGCAGAGAGCTGGGCTGTGAAGCAGAAATCTTGTGTGGGTTTGGGAATCTGCGTAATTCTGTCTCCAGGCTCAGTCAGGAAAGCGAGGGGACAGATGCCAGCAACATTTTATCCTAGAAAGGGAAAAAAGAGAACCCAAAAAAGTGTGTGGGATGTTGTGGATTTTTTTTTCCCCCCTCTTGAACTGCGTGATGTAGAAATGAGGAGCGCAGAGCCCAGGAAGGGCTCCCCTTCCAACTGAGCAAAGCAGCGCGGGCAGATGTTGGCGTGTTTCGGAAATGGCAGATATTTTGGAAATGATATTTTGAAAATGCGTTTTTTTTTTCACTTTCCTGCCCTGCAAATAACCAGAGGTCTGAGGTGGCTGCATAGAAGTGGGGTTTTTTTTTTCCAAGCGTGACAAACCCCAGGAGAGTTCACCGGGGTGCTGGGAGGAGCCAGTGGGTGCTGATGTGCAAGAGCTGCTGGTGAGAGCTTTGGGCTGTAAAGGACAGTTCTTTAATAATATGAGGAGAAACCTTCTGGGGAAGAAGAGTGGTAAAAAAGGCTGGGGAGTGACGTGGAGAAAAGAAATGCAGCAGAAGTCATTTGGCTAATTGGCAACGTTTAATTGTGGTAAACAGCCTATGGCTCAGTTCGTGGTGCAAAATTGAAATTACAACTGGTTGAAGTGCAGTGCTGCAGACACACAGAAGAACTGAATCTATTTTCAACGTGACATAGACTCCTGTAGGTAGAAAGCTGGGTTTGATTTTTAATAGAACTTAAACACTTGAAGGATTTAAAAGCTTTCAGGCTGTTTGCTTGAACAGGAGCACCTTGAGCACACAGGTGCACATCTGGGCAGTAGAATTTGAGCTCCTGCAAAGAGGTAGGCAGGAAGTTGTTGGTCTTTTATTACAAAAAGCGTAGTGTTTCCTGAAAAGAAATACATGTCTGTCACCTTTTCAGCAAGGAAATAAGCCCAGATGACCTCTTACAGACTGCTACAAATGATGGAAATTGTTTTATTCTCAGAATTCTCTTACCTCAAGAAATGACAGGCCTTTATCCCTGCTATTATATTGTAAAATGGCTTAAAATACAGCTGTGTTAAAGTCAGGAGGACACGCATCCACTTCCAGGCTTTCTCAATCCAAACCCTTCCTGGTGTTCCTGATTTACCCGTAAACTTTGCCTTCAGAGGGAGGTCGGTTTCACTCAAACCTGCAGATTTCTGTGACAGTCGAGCCTGGAGTGCTCCTAATGAAACTGCACGTCCCAGAAGGGTGGGAAAGCAGATTAGAGAACCCTGCCTGCAAAGGGGCTCCAGGATGTAAAATCAGAGCCTCAAGGTTACAGCACCAGCATAAATTTAGCTCCCAAGCAGCATCACAGATTCACACAGTGATGAGGCTCTGACAGGCATAAAGTCAGTGTTTTTCTTCATTCCCATTTATGCATCTCGGGATATTTTTATGGGATGTGCTTCTGAGGTTTCTTTGGCTTCCTTTGGAGGTTCAGTTGCATAAACCCACGTTCCAGGGAGGACTTTGTGCAGGTGGCACCTGAAACACCACGGGACTGCCTTTGAAGAGCGAGGCCCCTGGAGTGAGGGGCAGTGGCTGAAGGGAATGTAGGACATCCTGCTCACAGAAACAGCGCAGGCTGGGGGTTCTGAGCGTTCATGGATATAAAAATAGTCGCCCAAGAAAAGTTGTCCTTCTGAGGGCCTTTGAAAGCTGTGGTGCCAGTGACAGGGCTCTGAACAGCAGCTGCATGATGGGGACCACACTGTCACCTTAGGAATCTCTTTAGTGGTCACTGATCTTTAGATTTGCAAACAGAAAGAACATTTTATTTTAAAGATACAGTTATTATTTATTTAACTTGTGCCGGTCATTTGCTCAAAACCATGACTTTCCTTCAAGTAAAGATACTTAACTCAAGCGTCTTCAGATACACACAGAATGGAATTTTACACATGTTGGACAGAAATAAGAGAATCAAGCCACGACCAGAAAGATTCCAGAACTGCAAAGATGTTTTTGATTTGATCCTAACGTGTGAAGAAAGAGTCTATGATCAAGTAGTAGAAGGTAAGGAAGCTTGAATTGATGAACCAAGTTAACTTTGAGAGGTTTTTTTTTCCTCCTCCCTGAAGTCCTTCACAAATCTAGAAACACCTCTGTCTCCTCCAACTACTGGAACACCAGTGAGGACAAGAGCTTGCAGTTATTGATGCAGATTTATGCACCAGAGAAGTGATGGCTGAGCACTTGTCCCCAAAAGGTGCTGGCAGCGACACAGAGTGTGTGTGCACAGCAAGGGCTGCATGAGGAAATTTATAGAAACTCCCATGTTTGGTTTGGAAATGCTCATGGATCTCAAAAACTTAACAAATTGGGATGAGCTGATGGAAAAACAAGTTTGAGCTGTCTTCCCTGTGCAGCTACCCTCCCTTTGGTGCAGAAGGCTTCCTGTGACCTCCCAAGCAGTTTATCCCCCTTAAATACCGGGTGGAGAAACTTCCTGAGTGTGGTTAACCCTGCAAGTGTGCTCCAGCTCTGCCCTTAAATGAGTCAGAGATGTGCCAGAAGGCTCTCAGCTGGGGATCCAGTTCCACACGAACACAGCACAGGGGATGGATGTGAACTCCCTCGGAGCCACGGGGTTTCAGCAGGAACTCAGTTAATTCCTGGGCTCAGAACTTTGTGTCTCTGGAATTGCTGAGACAATTTGTGTGAGGTTTAAGGAGCCGCCTCCACGCTGAAACACCAGCCAAGTGAATTGGTATCATGCACAGAACTTAAAGGTTGTCCCTTGGTCTCTTCAGTGCTCGTGTCACAACAGCAGGATGCTTCTGGGCTTTGCCAGGGTTCTGGATGCTCAGCTGAAGGGTTTGAAATGTGTTGGTGAGCTCTGAGAGCAACTGCTCTGGTCCTTGAGGGGCTCTTCAGCAAGTCTCAGCTCTCACTCTGGTTTTTAGGTGGGAGGGAGGTAAAGAGCAACCCTTGCTCATTTTCCAGCTCTCTACCTTCACAGTGCCCTTCACAGTTGGCCCAAATGGCTCTGGATGTGAAAAATGATATTTTTAAACAGGTTTGCCAAAATGAAGGTGCAGAGTGGAGGTAGGAGAGGGCAACTTTTGGCTCAAAAGCTGGGTGTGGTAGGAAGGATATGTTAGGGAGGCACAACACTAACGCATGGGTGCACTTGCAGGAAAAATGTTTTATTTTTTTTCCCCCTCCAGCCTTGTTAGTAAGTGAAAAACATTCCATGAAAGCAGAATTTGCTAATGTGACTGTCAGTGCTCAGCTTGCAGGAGTTCATCTTGCAGTGGAACATTCCGAGTGTTGAATGTACAGGGCTTTTTTTAAAAAATGAGCAATTAAAACCCTCCAGGTGAGCGAAGCCCAAATTCCTTCTTGACTTTTGAGACTCTTGGTCTTTAAATAGTGTCAGAGTAAGAGGAGCAGTAACTTCTCTTGAGCAGGGCAAGTAAACTGCCGTGACCCTTTCACAAATCTGACTTCTTTCGTTTCCAAAATCCTCTTGTTTTTTGAAATAAAAGGAATTACTGTTTAAGACAATATTAAATAAATTCTACAAAACACTCTGGAAAATATGAATGTGACAACACCTTTGTATCTTTAAAAATCTTGCTACTACTCTCTGTACAATGTGATACCGTTCCACCCAAAGTTTTGCTGTTGTGTTTTGTTTTGAAATAGATTTAAATTCCAGAGAGCAGGAGACGTGTCAGCCAGTCCATGTGATCAACGTGGACATTCAGGATAACCACGAGGAGGCAACGCTGGGTGCTTTCCTTATCTGTGAGCTCTGCCAGTGTGTAAGTAAAGAGGAATCAGGAATCCTGGGGGTGCCTTGGACCCAGCTGGCTGCTCAGGGGCTGGGCTTTGTTTGCTGCTCCACAAAGCTCCTGCATATTGCAGTTGTTCTGGTAAAATCCACGTCAAGATGCAAATTCCCACATTTCTCCTGCTTATTTTCGGAGCTGTTGGGCAAGTGGGTGAGTTTAACTGAGCTCGTGGCTTCCAGAGTGAACTCCTTTCAAACCAGTTGCAGTTCGGTGGGATTTAAAAGTGAGAGGTGCACTCTGAATCCCAATATCCTGAAAAATATCCTGTGTTTTATTGTACCACATCAAACTAAAAACTACAACTAAAATGAGCTGTGCTCAGTGGGATGAGAGCAGAGGAAGGCCCTGTGTCCTCTTACACTCCAAGGCTGAGGAGTTCACCATCCCAGGCTGGTTTTGACTCCAGCCTGGGTGATCTATTCTGGTTTTAAGTCCTTTCCAGATCCGAGAAGCCTAAAGAGGGTTCAAGGAGTTGAAATTTGAGCCATCTGTTCCGTGTGCCTGGAGCTATTCTGGAGCCTGCGTTTGTTATCTGGGGAGGAGGGATGGTGCCTACTCAACAAAGTCCTCCTGAAGTGCCACTTGGGTGGGCTGGGATCTGCAGATAAACATAAAGCAGAATATCTGTGCCTTTGGGAATGCTGGGAATCTCAATAAAAGCACCCTTGGGTACAGCCTGCCGAGTTAGATTTCCCAGTAAACCAAAAAAAACCGGGATTATTACAGTTTTCTAAACCTCGTGTCCTTGGAGCCTGGTTGCTCAGTCTTTTTTCTCTTCTAGATACAGCACACAGAAGACATGGAAAATGAAATAGATGAGCTGTTACAGGAATTTGAAGAGAAAAGTGGAAGGACTTTTCTTCATACTGTCTGCTTTTATTAAAGCACATCTGTCTCTTAGGCCTTAATACAGATGAGGGAAGCATGTGTTTAAAGTTCTGATTATACTGTATTTTCCTGGAAAATGAATATTGATCTTTTGTTTGTTTGTTTGTTTGTTTAAAAACTCCTTTTCAGTGTCCTTTATTTTTTTTTTTCAGGTATTCTGTCACAGGTAGGCAGAGATACTGCTTGGGCTTGTACATATAAAAAATGATTAAAAGTATACACAAAGGCCACCTATTTAAAAATGAAAATCAAGTTTTTCTTTAAATCCTACTTTAATTATTACAAGTAGGTTTTTAATTATAAAGAGAATGTTTCTTGAATATAAGTTTATAATGTATTTTTCCAGCTTATGGATTTATTTTATTTTATTTCAGTTGTGCTTTTTTTGGGGGGGGGTTTGTTTTTTTTTTATTTTAATGTGACAGAATGGCTGAACTCTGTGAGGATGTGAGTGGAACAATGAAAAAAAACTGAGTATCTGTATATTATTAGTTATAAAGTTGGAAGCATCCAATAAAAATAAAAAACCTGTACGTTTGTCTGTTTTCAAAATAGAAGCTGAGGAAGTGTAGCTGTTCTTTTTGAGGTAAAACATGGAATATTTGTGTGAGGTGAAAGACTCTGAGGCTTTAACTGGAGCAGTCAAGGCCCACTGGATATAGGGAAGATGGGGCAAACTCCAGTGTCAACAGAAATAATTGAAAGTTGGGGTTTTTTTAACCAAAGTAGTTTTGAATGGAAGCATTTTCCTCCCTGACAGCAAAAGTAAACAGAGCTCAAACCCCAGAGAATGGGGGTGTGCATACAAATAGAGCAAAAGCTCAGAGTTCTGTCTGCTCAGACTGATAAAAGCGAAAACAAACCAAATTATTGCACTTTCAGAGTGTGACTGGTGAAGTGGTGTTGCTTTCAGGCAAGAGAAAATCTGAAAAGTTTTTTTTTTTAAAGGCACCTGTGAAGGATTTGGAGCAAAGCAGGCTCTTTAAAACCTGGGGTACACGAGGACAGCTTTGTAAACATCGTGTTGGAAGTGTTTGTGCTCCTGGCTTCTCTCGTTCTGTCGTTGGCCTCTGACAGCTGACAGGAATCACCTCGTTTTCCTTAACTTCAGACTTTTTGCACCTGCAGGAATTCGGTGCCAGGACTTTCAGCTCAGGCCAGTGTTCCCCCTCTGTGCAGACACCTTCGGCAGCGTTGCAGCGAGTCCTGTGGCCGTGCTGCCTAACCCCTCTGAGGGAACACAAAAAACAGATGAAAGAGCATCACTTCAGCTTCCACGCCTGCAAACTGCGAGTCCATCCTGGAAAATGCTTCTTGGCAGCTGCAAATGCTGAGCTCTGAGTCAGGCCCTCCAAGAAACCTTACACCTCTCCACTCCTGGGAGCTGGGGTTGGCTGTGCTTGCCCTGGCTTTGTGGTAAAACTCAGCCCTCTGCCAGCTCCATCCCCGTCCTGGACAGTGTCCAAATGGGTCAGTGCATCCTAACTTGGGTCCTGGGAATGTTTAATCACCCGGGGTGGGGTGCTGGGGTTTTTTTGTCTGTTAAAAACCACTTAAAGCAGAAATTCTGTGGAGAACGACTTGATCAGGACAAACGGGATGGGGAGTTGGAGCAGCAGTTGTGATGAGGTTTGCTGCGTGTTTCTTTTCCAGTTGCCTGGTCCTGTCCCGTTTTATTCCTGGAGACTCTGTATTTGAAGGATTTCTGCTCCTCCTCATTTGTCTGTCTGATACCATCTCTGTTTCCATGGGGATGTTTCCAGCCAAAGGAAGGGGATGGTTCTGTAGGATCTGCTTCAGTTGATCCCTTTAAAAAGACATTCCAAGCAAGCACGGTGTGCTGAGTGTTCCGAGCAGAGTTTTCCTTCCCCAGCACTGAAGTTGCTCTGGGGCAAGGGGAAACTTGTTTGGAAATGTTTTCTACTTTCAACTTAATTCATCTTACCCACAGTTCTTGGTTGTTATTTCATGGAAAGGCAGAAAAACCCCACACAGGATGTTTTAACCTGTGCTTTGTGTGTTCATGGGGAGTTACAGCAGTCCTTTCCATGGATTAATTAGAACCCTTGACATGTCACTTCTCATTTAACTTGCAGGTTACTGAAAAATTTATGATTTATAGAAATACTTTTTCTCCTCATGCTTCATTAGCGCTGAAATCCCCAGTGAAGCTCAGTTTACACAGGGACTTTACGGGGTTCTTGCCTTTGAGATAACACACATTTATACATGCAAAAATATCTCCGTGTGGGTGTAAAACTGGCTAAACACAAGGCCAAAGTCATTTTCTGTGTCAAAAGAAGTTTCAAGAGAAACATTTAATTTGAAGGAAACGGGACAAAATGTGGTTTTCCTTTAAGAGCAGGGTGGGATAGAAATGTTTGTGTGCTGGAGACTGATGGAGAATCAGTGCTGAAAGATTCCTTTTCAAGGGCCGTAGTTGCCTTCTCCCTCTTCAGTGGAGAGAAGAAGCAGGGAAGGGTTCACACCCTGTGAACACAGACTGTGAGGAATGCGAATTTCTGCTGGCAGGGAGAGTTTCCAGCGAGCTGGGATATTCCCCCAGCTTCCATAGGGTGGGCAGAGGTGGCTTTAAAATGCAGATTCCTCCCAGGGGGTACCGTCCCCTCCTTTCCACGCACAGGGGTTGTGTTTTGTCAGCACTTCTCTGGCTTGTTTGACTTTCTATGAAAGGCTGGATGGATTAAAGAATAACAGCTCTTGAAGTGTAAAGTTTTGCTCCCTGTGAAGCTGATGCTGCTCCTGTGTGGGCAGATCTTTGCCAGGGACTTCTTGGGGTTTCCATCCCTCTGCAGATCCCACCCACGAGGCACGCAGCAGCAGAGCCCTGCTCACTCCTAGTTTGGAGTCTCTTTCACACGAGTTGCCCTTGGTTTTGTGTTTTTTCTTGTGGTTCTTGAGACCTTCGGAACATTCAGAACATCCTTCTCCCTGTCAGCGACATCAGCACGTCTTTCAAATGGGTTTATGTAAATAAAACTGGGGATTCTGATGGGTTTCTCCCTCTGCACTGCTGGTGTCTTATTCCTGAAGTTCCCTGCCTGTTGAGGAGTGCAGATAATGCAATCAGGCTGCCCGTGGTGGCAAAGAGCTTCTTCCCAAGGTTCTGGTGCTGCTGGATCTGTGCAAAGGTCGATGATCCCAAATAAACTTCCCCACTGCAGGAGCCCAAGGAACTGTTGCTGAGTATCCAGCTTCAACTTCCATTTCTCAGATGCGCTGGATCTTAGGAGAAGGTATTGATAAAGACAAACACAAACACTCGTGCTGGCACAGAACTGGGGGGAAAATGGGAATAATACACTAGTGGAGTCCAGGGAGGGTATGGAAACAATTCAAAAGGAGAAGAAATGCTTGCTCTGGTTGGTGTTAGACTCTCCTGTAAACCCTGACTTGTGTGAGCGCCACAGAACCGAGCTGAGGTGAGGAAAGCAGAGGGAGTCAGTTCCTGCCGGTGTGGTTTGTGATAAACTCCTACCTGGGGCTGTATGTTCACGGGGGAGGGGGAAAAATATTGATTAGGGACTGACCAAATGCCACTGAGATCCCTTGAGGTGGCCTGTGCACGCGTCTGGGTGGGGATGGTGCTGACAGCACAGCCTGAGGCTTGGAGCTGAGCGGGAGCCACAGGCAGGGTGGGTGCTGGTTTTCCAAAGGGAACAGCTAATCCTAGCAGTAGTAATTAGGACCGAGTTTAACAAACCCGTTGGGGTGCCAGCTGTGCGTGCTAGCACCCACCCTAGAGAGCCTTTGCTCGGGTGTGGACATCACCTGGCTCAGTGCAGGTGGGGCAGCAGCGCTTTGCCCAGGACCAGGCTGCAGGTGGGGGGTGAAGGGCACTGGGAGCAACCAGGACTGGGGGGCTCACACCCAGAGGGGTCAGAGCAGGGGTGTTTGGGACCCCCAGCAGCCAGGACTGATCGGGACAGGGATGTTTGGGACCCCCAGCAGCCAGGACTGATCGGGACAGGGATGTTTGGGACCCCCAGCAGNGGGCAGGGGTGTTTGGGATCCCCAGCAGCCAGGACTGATTGGGACAGGGATGTTTGGGACCCCCAGCAGCCAGGACTGATCGGGACAGGGATGTTTGGGACCCCCAGCAGCCAGGACTGATCGGGACAGGGATGTTTGGGATTCCCAGCAGCCAGGACTGATCGGGACAGCGATGTTTGGGACCCCCAGCAGCCAGGACTGATCGGGACAGGGATGTTTGGGACCCCCAGCAGCCAGGACTGATCGGGACAGGGATGTTTGGGATTCCCAGCAGCCAGGACTGATCGGGGCAGGGATGTTTGGGATTCCCAGCAGCCAGGCAGGACCTGCCCTCCAAAAGCACAGAAAGGGAAATGGCTTTACCCGAGCCAATGCCAAAATCTCTCCTCAGTGCTTCCAGCCCAGCTGAGAGCTGACCCAGCCTGGTTTGTGGGAGGGCTGGGAGCGCAGGAACATTGACTGGGGAAACTTCAGTTCCACAAAATCCCCTGAGACTTGTCTTTAAACTGTCCCCTCCCGTGGTTTTATACGTCTGCAACTTTAGAAACGCTTTTGTTTTCTACAACCGGCAGAGTAACCAGCTGCAGCCTCTCTGAGCTCTGCATTTCCATGGCAGAATCCACTTCTGACCGAGCTCAGGGCAGAGGCTTGTGAGGGTGCAGCAAGAGGTGCCTTCCCAGCCCTGCTGCTCTTTTGCATGAAGAGCCTGGCTTGTCAAACGTTTCATGTGTGTGGTTTAATTTAAAAAAAAATTAAAGAAAAAAAATTAAAAAAAAAATCTGCAAAGCAATCTGTGCTCTAATTTGAGGACACCATTTAGTGATTTTAATTGTGTGACAGTATTTTGGTATTTTCAATACCCGGTAGTAGGTTAATGACTGTTCCTTGAAGAATGGAGTTTATATAACACAAGTCATTACATAAGAAGGCTGATTGTGGCCTGAGGAGCAGAAGGAAAACAAATACCCAAAAACGCAAAACCCAGCACCAGCAAACTCTGCTTTGGCCACTCCGAGAAGCCCGAAAAAATTAACACCTGGGTTCTAGCGAGGAGAAACTCACCCTGAGGAAGGCTGAGGACCGGGAGGGGAAGGCACTGCAGGACATCAAGCTCAGCTGCCACGCATTTCCCACGTGGTGGCTGGAATTGCTTCCGTTCCTCCACCTCACCTCGTTTGCTGTAAGAGGAACAGCCAAACAAGCAGAAAGTTACCGGCTGGTCACTTTATTTTCTTTTCATTTTCATTTAGCAGCTCCTAAACGCGGCCTGAGTTGGACTGACCAACACCCCAGTGAGACAAAGCCGTGGAGATCCCGAAGCACGACCCTTTCCTTGGCCTTAGGGTTTGGTGGATGGGACAAAGTTCTTTGTGTCACAGAACTGACGGGGGCTCTCTGCACCACCCCAGCCTTTCCCGGGGGGCCAAGTGCGGGGAGGAATTGCAGCAGAGCTGGGATTTGCTCCCAGCTCCAAGGAGAGCCGGGCACCCTCTGCCTCCCTCGGGTGCCCTCTGGGTGCCTCCCGGGGGTCGCGGGGCCGGGACCCCCGCAAGGGCCGGCGCGGTCCGTGCGGGCAGAGCCGGCGGAGGGAGGCGCCGAGGGAAGCGCGGGGGCGCGGCGGAGCCCGGGGCTCGCACCCC
>VZTI01003483.1:972038-1001898 GCA_013397865.1 Struthidea cinerea
AGCCAGCATCACCCGGCAGCCCTTTCTCCCCTGCTGCCACCATCCCTGCCGTCCCTGTGCCACCTCCTGGGCCAGCCCTGTCCCTTGTCCCCGGGTCGCGGGGGGGTCGCTGCCAGCCCGGGCGGTGTCCCCGCTCTGCCGCCGCCCCATCGCTCCGCGCTTGCGTTTGTTTGGTTCCTCTCCGCTCGTGGGGGTGTTTCCTCCTCGTCGAATTGTCCCCGCTGCGCTCGTGGTTGACTCCTTTGTTGTTCTCTTGCCTCTGATCCAGTCTCCACACCCCCCACCCCCCCGAAAAAAATAACAAACCAAACAAAAAAACCCCCCAACAACAACAACACCCGAACCCAGCGAGAACCCCAGGCAAAGAGGGCTCAGCTGGGAGCAAATTTGGCAGCAGGGAGTGGGCACAGCAAGGTCAGGGCTGGGCAAGGAGCTGGGCAGAGGCTGGGGAAGGGAAAGCGGGGATGCAGAGAGTGGGAAGTGCAGGACAGCGCAGTGGGAAGTGCGGGCCCCGTCTCAGCGCTCGCCCGCCAGATGCTCCGGGGGAGGCTGCAGGCTCCGCTGGTGGGGGGGAGCTTGTGGGGTATTTTTGGAGCAGAGACACAGCTCAAAACTCCGTGTGCCAGTTCTCCAGAGCTGGGATTGGTGCTGGGAACGTTCTCCCGTGTTTCTGGTGTGAGGAGCCCCCCTGGGAACGTTCTCCCGTGTTTTTGGTGTGAGGAGCCCCTCTGGGAACGTTCTCCCGTGGTTTTGGTGTGAGGAGCCCCCCTGGGAATGTTCTCCCGTGGTTTTGGTGTGAGGAGCCCCTCTGGGAATGTTCTCCCGTGGTTTTGCTGTGAGGAGCCCCTCTGGGAACGTTCTCCCGTGTTTCTGGTGTGAGGAGCCCCTCTGGGAACGTTCTCCCGTGTTTCTGGTGTGAGGAGCCCTGGCCTGGCTGCCTGCAGGGGAATGGTTGGGAAGAAGAGGCGTGGAAAGCAGGGGGTTGAGAAATCCGTTGCCTCACCCAGCAGATCTTTTTAAAACTCAGATCCCGTCCTCGGTTCTGGCTCTGCTGAATAAACCCCTGGCCAATATAAACAACAAACAGTGAGAAGGGCCCTTCCTCTTTGAGGAACAGTTTGGGAAGGTGTCCCCTGTATCCCATCCATCCATCCATCCATCCATCCATCCATCCATCCCCTGTGCCCTGTCACTGCTGAGCCAGCCAGGGACACCTCAGCTGGCCCATCTGGCAGCACCTCATCCATGAAAAGCCCAGGACAGAGCCTGGGATGGTGTCCCGGGCACTCACAGCACGCCGGGGTGGGTTTAGTTACTCTCACTGCTGTTCTAC
Organism: Struthidea cinerea; assembly: GCA_013397865.1. Classification (NCBI taxonomy): domain Eukaryota; kingdom Metazoa; phylum Chordata; class Aves; order Passeriformes; family Corcoracidae; genus Struthidea; species Struthidea cinerea. The sequence continues at coordinate 973,372 of VZTI01003483.1, forward strand.
CTCATTTTCTGGTTGCATTTTCAGCTGGGGGAAGAAGAGAATCCCTGCTAAAAAGGGATTGGAAACAGCCACTGAGGTGATGAAGGCACTGCAGCATCTCTCCTGTGAGGGAACTGGGAGAGCTGGGACTGGTCACGCTGGGGAAGGATCAATCCCTGCAGGGAGGGTGCAAAGAACTGGGAGCAGGCTCTTTAAGGGGTGTCCAGTGATGGACCAGAGGCACCACGAAATGAAGCGTGGGGGGTTTTGCTTCAATATCCTGCACGTGGTGAAAAGGGAGGGTGATGCTCAGCTGCGGTGGAGGGAGAGGCTGGCAGGAGCTGAGGGGCACAGGGAGCTCAGTCTCACTTCAGATCTCACCTCCCAGCACTGCTGAACGTCCATGAAGAGGTTGGGCCATCACAGAAGTGATGAAGCTGCTTCTGCATTCAGGGGGCTTGGAAGGTAAAAACAGCCAACAGAACCTCCCAGAGCAGCGCTGGGTGTGGAAGAGCAGAAGTTCTTCCATGATTAGAGCATGTGGTACAAATAGAGACACTGGAGCCATCGTTTTCCAGCCTGGATGAACTGGTGGGACCGTTCTGGGTTTCAGTGAGCAGCAGTGGGATGGAGAGCAGGGAATTGGGCAGGGACACAGGACTGCTGCTTCCACCCCAGGATGGGCTGAAGGTGAAAAGTCCCCTCAGCCCAGCTCCCTGGAGGACAAGGAGCAGCACGTGAACTTCCTGAAGAAAATAAAAAACTCGACCAAAAAGAGCCGGGCCTGTGCCTTCCCTGCAGGTGGGGCAGAGGAGAGGGAAGCAGAGGAGTGGGAAGATGTGGCAGAGTCAGGGGGAGCTGCTCGGCCTGGCAGGGCTGTGGGGGTCCTGCTCCGGGTGTGTGTCCGTGTGTCCAGAGCTCTGTGTGTCCCCACGTGTCCCCTGCACGGAGCCCGGCCCTCCTTTGGCACCTCCAGCCACTGGCACTCGTTTTTTCCCCCAGTTTCGGTCCCCTCTCGGGATTCCCAGCGGGGCTGACCCCGGGGCGGCTCAGTCCCAGCTCACACCGAGGCAGAGGAAGCCCTGCACTCCCTGCAGGCAGGTTTTTCACTTGTGCAACACCAGGACAGAGCTCGGGGTGCTGCTTTCCCTGATCGTTAATCCCTCTTTTCTTTTTTTCCTGCCCCCAAACCACTTCTGCATGCATCAGGCAGGGAGAGGCACAGCACAGACTACCAGAGAGAGAGATTATAAACTCCGCTCCGAGTCTAATCACAGAATAATCTCTACTGTGGTTGAAAAGCAATAATGGCTAATTTTTTTTTTACTAAACACCCTTGCACAGGCAGATGTCACGCAGGGCTTGTGCTCTCCAGTGGCCGGAGGGGTGGCAGCCTGTGCCGAGGCTCCGGGGAGCAGCTGAAGGTGCAGAGAGCTTGGGGTGGGGGAGGCAATAGAAAAAGCACACTGTGATTTTATTTGGGTCAACGAGTGAGTGTATTTCAGCCATTCCTTCCCTTTCAATAAGATGTTTGTATAATAGAGAACCAGTTCAGCTCCTGGAACTAAGCCCGTCCTTTGCTGTTTGTCAGTAAAATAGTTTTTTGCATGTTTTTTGCATCTGAGTGGTTTTTCCAACCCTTTGAACCCAGCGATTCCCCCTGGGGCAGAGCTGGGGCACCACAGAGCAGCAGCTGCCCGGTTTGGGGCAGGGGGTGACAGGAGGAGGTGCAAACAGGGCTGGGGAGGTGTGGGGAGAGCTGTCCTGACCTCTGAGCTGTGTGATCCCCCCAGGTTCTGTGACATCACAGGGCACTGCCCCAGATTTTCACCTGCCCGGCTCCTGCTCGCTGGGATAACAGGGGAGCTCTGAGATCCAGAACTGGTTTTAAAAGAAGATAAAAGATTTCGCTAAAATTAAAAAATATATAGATATTAAATATTAAATTTAAATATTAATATTAAAAATGTTTCACTACAATTCACTTACATTCTGGGTACAAGCTGCCTCCAGACAGGAGCCTGGGCCTCTCGTGCCCATTGCCTGCAAGGGCAGGAAAGGCAGGAAAAGGGCAGGAATCCCAGGCCTTTGGCATGGAGAAGGAAAAGTGGGATCATTTCCCATTCCAGCAGTCCTGGAATCTGCCACCATGAACCAGTTCTTCAGCATCTCTCGTTCTGCTCCTTGCTGGCACAGGGCCACCCACACGGTGCAGCTCCGACCCTGCCTGGGGCTCCAATCCTGCACAGAGGTGGTGATGCAGGACTGGTCCCACCAGTCTGGGCACAGCTGGGCACATCTGGGCACGTCCCAGGCTCGGTGCAGACAAAGCAGAGCAGACAACAAAGCCCAGCAGCCAAGACGAGGGCTGATAAAAGATTCTGAGTGGTTCTTCTCCACCCAAAACACAAGCGCAGGTTGGCAGGGAAGCGATTCCCAGGGAGGTTCCCACCTTCCCGAGCCCCAGAGCAGCGACGGTGCCAGGGCAGCGTGCGGTGCTCACACCCCTGCGCTGCCACAACGGGAATCTCCTCCCAGCCTTGCACATTCCAAAGCAAATCCTTCAGTGGTTGGCAGCTGGGAGCAGCCAGAGCTGGCCAGGCTGTAAATCTGTCCCCCAGCTGCAGGGCTGAGGCACCGGGGCCACGTCCCAGGATGGCAGTGATGGATTGCCCATGATGGATTGCCCAGGCATCCGTCTGCTCTGGGATTTGCTCTCCAGCACGAAATACCATTTTAATAAAGTGCTGTTGGCTCACAGCTCAGTGTTAGGAGAGGAGATAACCTCAGCCTGGGGTTGTCTGGCCCTGCCTGGAGTGGTGAAGAGCTGGGTGCCACCTCCACGGGGACAGCAGTCACCCTGCAGCCGGCAGCGAGCCGGGGACAGATCCCTGCAGTTAAACCTGGGATGGGGCAGGAATTAAGGATGACAGGCAGCCTTTCTTCCCCTCCCTGCCACCTTCCACAGGAGCAGCAGCAGCGACAGCCACAGCCCGAGGTGTCCAGTGGGCAGCAGGGCATGGAAGCACCTCGCTGGCGGCCAGGAGAAGGGCACAGGGAGAGGGGCAAGGAATGACTTGGGAAGGCAGGATTAGGAGAGCTGGGAGCGACAGGGCCTGGGATGCACCTGTCCAGCAGCCCAGGGCACGAGGTGGGAAGGAAGGAAGTGTGGGAGTGGATGGAGAACCGTGCTCCCTGTGGGAATAAAAGGCATCAGGCAGGACAGACGGCAGCAGCGTGCACAGGTCTGTGCCTCTCCTTCCATGCACCGGGAAGAGATGAAACTGGCCTGGAAGACTGAATCCAAGGAAAACAATTTGTCCCCAGCACCTCTGTACCTGCCTCACCTGGCAGATGGAGCACCCCAAGCCTCCTCAATCCTCCTCAAACAGGCTCGAACTCTGTTTATTCCTGCTCCACCTCCTCAGTTTTCCCAGCTCTGCTCCCCGGGTGGGATGTGAGGCATCCATCATCGAGCAGGAGCTGGATAAAGGCTGGATCCACGCTCCTGGGTGCACCCAGCCCTGCTCCTGCTGCCAGGGGCAAAGGTGGGAGTGGGTCCCAGACCTGGCACTAACAGGGACCTCTCCAGAGGGGATGGGGGGGGACAGGACGTGCCTGCTGTGCCCAGAGCCACCGACAGCTCTGGGAAGGAGGGTGAGAACTCGCTGGGGATTTCAGCCCCACAGATGCTGCACAACCTCCCAGGGGCTGTGCAGGGAGATGGGGAAGGGAGGGAAGGAGCAGCTGAGCCCTGAGGGGCTGCACTCCCGGGATTCCAACAGCAGCAGGCCTGCACAGGAGCTCTGCCCAGCTGATTCCGTGGGGATTTTTGGGGGTTCACACACACAGAGGACCAATCCAGTGCCCTGCAGATCTGCCAGCCCCCCCAAAGCTGCCCTCAGTCCCTGCTGCCCGGAGCACGCTGCTCCCCCCGCTTCCATCAGGGACCGGATTCCATCTGCAGCAGGAATCTCAGCGAAGAGCTGAGGCAGCAGCTGCTGTGCCTCTCCCAGCTCCACAGCAGAATTCCAGCCCCTGGGATCAGCAGAAGCACGGGCACGCAGCCGAAGGACAAGGCAGAGCACCTTTCCCCTCCCTCTGCTCCTCCTGTGCTCCATGGAGGTGCCTGGGGAGGGAGAGGGGAGGAATGGGAGGTGTGTGGCACAATCAGGGATTGCAATCACACGGGCAGAGCTGCTCCCTCACGTCGTTCCTTAGCAAGGGGCTCTGCTCAGCTCCCATCAACGGGGCTTGACAGAAATAATCCCAGTAAAATCTTAGCTGGGAAAGGGAAAGCCTGGAATAGCAGCGGACTAAAGGACAACCACACCTAGGCTGAAGGGGAAGGGGAAAAAAAGTGGGATTTGAGTTGATTTTAGTCATCCTGAACATCAAAGGTGTGGCTTGGTCGTACAGAGATCCCCCCCAGCCCACAGCAATGCAGCTGGCAGCAGGTGAGTGTCAGAGGGCCACACAAGTGGGGACCTCACCCCAGGAGCAGCTTCCAAAGGGCCTCTTCACGTTCTGCCAGGGGAAAACACCGGGGAGTTATTGTGGGAGATGCTGGCAGCCCAGGCAGGTTTGGAGGGAAGGTTTGGAGCCTCAGGAATTATTCCCTGGCATCCCACAAGGCTCTGTCTGAGGACAGGGCTCTGCTCCTGAGCTCACAACCTGCCAGGGAATGTCTCAGAGCTCAGCCAGCCCTGGAATGGACTGTGTGAGGAGAGCAGCTCAGCAAGGTACTCAAGGGCACAGATTTAGGTCAGGCCAACGTGCTTGTGCTGTGTGGCTACAGAAGAGGCCTCAGAGCAGAGCACGGAGTTCAAATCCAGTTCAAACGCAGAAATAAAAAAAAAAAAAAACAGGAGATTTTCTAACCTGTCTCTCACACACACAGAAGAAGAACAAATGTCATCTCGTCAAGACAGGCTCGTGTTCAGGGCTTGACAGTGGCACATTTTCTCAGCTGTTCCCAGAAATGCAGCAGAAAACTCGGGTTGCAAGAGCAGCTTGATGGCAGCAGTGGCAGCAAACAAGCCCCACTCGTCTCTCTCTTCAGACCATGCTGGATCTGTGTGCCCCAAACTCACCTCTTCAAGGAGAAAAGTGGTTTACTTGGGGGAAAAATATGTGGGGCTGCTCTCAGAGCACCTGTGTTGACTCCAAGTCAACCAGTACATCCCTCCAAATCCACTTTTGTAAGAAAAATCTACTCTGAGCCTCTGAAGGGCAACTCAAGTGGTGACATCCACAGAGAGCAGGGGCAGGGCAGGATGTGGGGGAAAAAAGGGTGAGAAATGCCTCTGCTGGAGCACAAACCCTACAAATTTAAATATATGGGAGTGTCAGGCTTGGACAAGCCCTGGATTCCCACAGGCCTTTGCTGTGGGACACTGCAGAAATGTGAAACGGCTCAGGAGGATTTGGGGTTTGTTCCTCTCCAGCAGGACAGGCCACAGGGACCAGCACAGCCAGCGGTGTTTCAGCAAGAGGTCCTTTAATTCCGTTGCTTCTGCCTTATTTAAACCATTTTGTTTTCCTGGTGCAGCTTAAAAACCACGAGACCCAAGGCAGCCTGAGGCAGCAGCCCCTCCCTGGCACCACGGGCCACGCTGCTCTCCACGTCTGATTCCACCAAACCTTTGCCCAGAAGACCCTCCCAGCCTTCTCCCTGTTCCTCACACCAAGCCTGCAGGCCTCTCACACCGGTGTCCCCTTGGGGAAAGGCAGCAGGGGGCTCCTGTCAGTCCCTTTGTTTGCTTCAGCACCTTCTGTTTTCAGCCACTCCATCTTCTGCCGGTGCTGCTGCACCGCGTCGGCCACGCGGGCGTCCAGCATGGCCTCGGTGAGCACCCCGTCCTCGGAGGCGTAGGCTGCTGCCTGTGGGGACAAGGGCACGTCAGACAGCTCAGGGATGGCAATTCCCAGGATCAGGGCAGGTTTCAGACTGCTCCCTGTCTGTTGTTCTCTTCTCCAGGCGTGATTTCCCCCACACCACCCAGTCTCGTTCCAAGTGGCGCCCGCAGCAATCACCAACCTCTGGATTTCCTGGGAATCAAACCCCTTGTTTTCAGAAGAAAAGGCCCCACACTTGGCTCGTTTAAATTTCCTCTCCTGCTCTCAAAGAGCTGCACGTGTGAAGCCAGCAGGTGAAGAGAGGTGGGTGCAGGGTGCTGATGGAAGGACTCCATCCAAGGCAACAGAAAATTGTTTAAACACTTGCAGAGCGAATGCCAGTGCTGGGGGGAATAGGGGCAACGTGGTGCCCCTAAAATGATGTTTAACAGGCACTGTTCCTGCTTTCCTCATGCATCAGGAATCTCCCCTGCATCACTTCTGTGTTGTGTCAGCTCCTACCCTGCACTCAAATGCCCACAGGACCTTCCCTGTCCCCCCCACTCCATTCACATCCCAACTCCCATCTCTCCAGCTCTGCTTGGCAAACACTTGATCCTGGAGCTGTGAGAGGCAGCACAAATGTGACCACAGCTCCTTGGAGAGAGGGAGAGCGGGCTGGGCACTCCTGCCACCCTCGTCACACGGCCCACAGGGGGAACAGGCCGGTGAGGCAGGCAGCAGAGGGGCTGGCCCTTGCGCAGGGCACCCGCAGGACAGCTGGCACCGCACCCCGGCCACGGTGCAGATGCCAGCACAGCCGGTCCCTCTGAGGAAGGGAAGGACGCCTGTGCTGTCAGCTGCACCCATCTCCACGGTAACAGAGCAGCCCCCAAGCTGCAGATTTCTAAATCTGGTTCCTCCCTCTGCAAGTGCTCCCGAGAGCGGCTCCGCGCCGCGCTCCCGGTGCGGATGGCGAACGAGGGAGCTCGGGGTGAGGGGTGGGACCCCTGCAGCTCCCCACAGCCACCCTGCCTGTCCCAGACAGCCCCAAACTTCTGTCCACACCCACAGAGCACGGGCCAACCCTTCTGTCTCCTGTCCCAGCGAGCAATGTGAACTTGGATTTCACGACCGGCTGCAGTGCGATTCGGAGGCTCCATCAATTATTGATGGCGCAAAACATCAGTTACAGCAAGAAATGAGTCTGACAGCAAAAGCACCACAGAAACAAACTCAGGTGGGACCCTTTTACACCCCTGCTGCCCAGGGATGGCCATGGGGCAGAAGCCAAAGCCCAGGCTGAGCTGTTGCACTGCCACCACCACGGTGCTGTGGGTTACAGCTGCCTATGAGAGCAGTGCTACCTCACTGCAGGAGGAATAATTATTTCCAGAAACGATCAAAAGGTTACCCAGGCTGGTTTTCAGGCTCCTCTAACCCACTTTCCAGCCCTTTTTTTTGGGGGGGGAGCTGGTTAGATCACAAAAGGTCTCAGTGCACAACCCCCAGAGCTGGCAGGTGCAGGTTTTTCCTGCAAGCAGCATCAAATCCTTTCCCTGTTGCAATCCTTCCTCCAGGCAGCACTGCCAAGCCAGGCTGATGCTCCTACTTAAAACCAGGAGTAAACACTGGCCTCAGGGAGGGAGTGCAGCAAGGAGCAGGGCTGTAAATAGAGAATTCTCTGTGCACAAAGGCACTCGTGCTGCTCTCACTGCCTGAGGAGGATCCCCAGCACCGAGGCTGCCACTTCCACAAGCACCAGGAGAGAGGCACTGCTTCCACAACCTGCCAAATATTCACTCAGCACCTCTCCCCACCCCTCCTGTGCTCTCTGCAAAAGGGGCACAGTGGAAAGGTTTCGTTCAGACCTGACTCACCCCCTTTACATTCCTTTTTTCATTGCAGGACTCTCGCGGGGTGTTTTAAAATGGACAAAGCGCTTTCCTGGGATGCATTTTTGTGCTTCCAGAGCTCAGAGAGGAAGGATGCCTCGCCTCCCCCTCCTCCCTGCCCCTGCACAGCCCATCCAGCCCAGTGTGGAGCCTCCTGCAAAGCTGTGCAGTTCACGCTCTGTTGATTTTCTCAATGACTTTCTATTTTTAGAAAGCCTTAGGCCCTCGCTGTCAAGAAAGCAAATGGGAGAAGCAGCTGCCCCTTCTGGGAGTAGCTTGCACACACACAGAAATGGTACCAAGCTCCATTTATATTCACACCTCTGCCTCCTGAATGGACAGGTTTTAACCCATTTTCTCCAGTGCAGCAATTCCTGTTTTATCCCTCAAACCCAATCGTGAAGTAAAAGTGTTTGGTGGGGATGTGGAAGCATGGAACAGATGACAAGTCCAGCCCAGATGACCTCATGTTTCATCCCAGCCAAGACTCGTGGTTTGTTTTAACCTGGCCAGACTCATCTGTATCCTTTGAATCCCATTGATAATGAAAATAGCCTGATGAAAAAAAAATCGACCCCTCCCCAAAATATATAACAGCTATTTTTAAAATATAAACAAGGTTGAGGGAGCAAAAAAAAAAAGGGCATTTATGTCAGTGGCATAAGAGACAAAGAAATGACAGGAAGCTCACACTGGGACATAAAACTCCTGGGAATTCTCCTGAAGTGCTGCCAAAACAATTTTCCAAGATTACAGCTTGGAATAGTGAAAGGTTGCTTTTTGCTTTTGACATTTTATCTGAAGCACATCAGCAGGTCTGAGTACAGCGCTGGGAAGTCTGCACACGACTGTAAACAGAGCTGAAGGGAATTTTTAAGGTGAAAAATGCATCTAGTCCATGCTAGAGCCATAAAGGGGCAGTGGAAAAGCACAAGGACAAAAGGGAATGCTCAGGCTCCTGCAGAAGAGATTAAAATGCATTTCCAGCACGCACACCAATCGCTGTGCCAGACAGCAATATTTCTCCCAGTGCTAGAGGTTACACTCTTTGCTTTTCTGCACCTTATTTTTTTTTTTTCTGTTGGTAAATTCAGGACAGGCCGAGCCAGACTGAAACAGCAGAGGGCTGGAACTCCATGTAAATGACAGCCAATCCATCCCAAGCCCAGCTTCTGGTGGAACTGAGCCTGTGAAAGCTGCAGCTACTGCTCAGTTTAACTGAGATGGGTTTTTAAAGGCATTATTGGCAGAAGAATCCCAAAGCATCCTCATGGGAACTGACTGCAAGGACAGAGTGGCCACTGCTGCTGTCCCAGGACACTCCTGGGAAGAGCTCAGGGGTTGTGATGCTTTCACCTCCTAAAGCTTCAGAATTTGCCCTTTCCCCAAACCATCTCAGGGATCCAGTTCTGGGAAGGGAAGATGATCCCAGGCAAGCCAAGCAGAGCTGCTGAGGATCCCAGAATCTCCAGACTCCATCAGCCCTGGTGTCCAGGATGAAAGCTCAGGTGTGCACTCAGAGAGGGGCTGCTCCCATCAGCACTGGGTGGGATTATGGGGTTTGACCCCTGCAGGGCCCAGAGCTGGACTTGGATGATCCTTGTGGGGTTTTTCCCAACTCAGGACATTCTGTAATCAGATTATTTCCCACCTTTGGCAGGCAGCACCTCGAATCAAAAGGTAATTCAAGGACCAAAAAGGATCTATTGATACAAGATATAAGAAACACAGAGTGTCTGTGGTACACAAGCACCCTACAGCTGCTGCACCCAGCTGAGGGAAGCCTGGTAAGGATTTTTTGGAGTCAGTTCCCGGTTCCTCCAGCCCCTACCTACCCTGAACACTGTAGCTATGCAGTTAACTTGTCTTGCCAAGCTATTTTTGACTCTGCTCAGCTCCCCTGACCCAGTTCAGAGCACAGCCATCCACAGGGGTGCACCAGCACCCACGGGAAGGAGAGCAGGAAGGCAGGAATCTGAGGCAGGAAAACCCTGCCAGAAAGGCTTGATAACTGCAGCCTTAAAGCTTCCCTGATAGTGCAGAGCACTGGAGCAGCTACAAAGGCACCTACAACGAGTCCTCAGTGCTAATCCAGGGCCCAAAATACCACCAGCACCCAGGAGATCACTGGGGTTGAGTAAAAAACACCTGCCTGGAGAGGGGCTTCTCCCCACAGCCGCTGAGGGGCTTCACCCAGGCAAACCCAAAGGCAGGGGGGCACATCCTGCCAAGGCCAGTGGGCAGAGCTGGCAGGAACAGCAGCTCCAGTCGCTCACAGCTCCAAATTCCTCGACCCAGCGACTGGAAAAGAACCCACAGAGCATCAACAGCTCTGGCAGGCAGCTCCCAGGGCAATTCTTATTCCATGCTGGATGCCCTCATGTCCAGTCCCTGACCCTCGACACACCCCACTCCCCTTCCTGACCAGCAAGAAATTGAGTCCCTTTGATTTTAGCTTTGATTTTACCACAGACGAAGTTTCTCACTACCTCAAACCAACTCAGATATTTCTGCCCACCCTCTCCTGCACGGTTTTTTTTTTTAAGCCCTTTGAGTGTTTCATGAGAGCAGAGAGGAGCACAACTTCCTGCTGCAATTTTACATCAAACCCTTGTTAATAGTGCTGGCACCACGAGGTACATTTTAAAAAGCTGTCAGGGAATTAGTCACCCCCCAGCTTTCCCTTCCTTCACCAGCACTTAAAGGATAAATGATAAAAGCTGAGGTCATTCCTGGGGAGTAATGACAAACTTGCTGATAAGGGGTGATAAAAAAGCAAAGGATCATTTATCACAACTTTTTATTACAGGAAATAGTTGGCAGCAAAGCCTTTCACGTCCGTGGGGCAGATGATAGCACACATTTTGAAATATGATTCAATATCACAAAAATTATACAGGGAGATTAACCAGCTGTGTGCTACCAAAGAATAAACTAACAGCACTCAAATTGGACCTCAGCTCTTGACTACTGCAATTAAAATTAATTTAGATTAGAAAAGATAAATATTTCTGTCCCTGAAAAGGTGGAAAATCAGTAGGAGGAGGAATGACATGCACAAACTTTGTAAGATGTTTGTGAGCTGTTAAACTGAATTAAAAATTTAAGACCTACACAAAAAGCCACTTTGTTTGTACAATCCCTGAAAGGAAGCTGACATGAGCAGGTTACATGACACAGATTGGAGCACGTTCCTTCACTTGATATTTCTAGGTTAGTTTATGGAAATCCACAATCCAGTAAGAAACTGGCAGCTGTGACAAAACAAGGTGAAAACCTGATTTTAAGAAAAAAACCCACTAAAGCTTGCTCAGCATGTGAATAACTGCACTCCAGTGTCTGTATTTCTTATTTTTACATATGGAAGGAATGCCTATTTTTTTTCAGCTCCATTTTCAGTTAGTTTCGTTTCTTTAATAGCTCAAGTTGCACTAAAAATGTGTTTAGAACAAAGGAGGGAAGGAGGATGGTTTAGGTGCCCTAATGAGGGCAACAACATCAGGCATCTCTTCTGCTGAGCTTCTTGAGCTGGACCATGAGTGTGGCCAGCATGGACTGCCCAAATTCACTCCAAACTCAGCTGCTTTACTTAAATTCCACAAGGGATTTCCCATTAGGGATTATCAAAACTGTTCCTATTTATGGGATGAGGAATTATGCTGATACTCCAACGCCCACCCCAGAGCCAGCAGCGTTCTGGTACCACCCTATGGACAAAATGAAACTTTCACAGGGAGAGATGATTTGAGACTTCAAAATCAAACCCTCAAACCTTCCAGGAAGGGAAAAGGAAGGAAGGAGAAAAGCCTCACTCACCTGCCATGCCACAGCAAGCTGGGAGATCTCCCGGCCGGACATACCCTCGGTCAGCCTGGCAATCTCCGAGCACTTCTTGCCATAATCAAACTGGGCCAGCTTCAACCTCCTGAAAGGCAGAACAACCTTTTGGTTGACATGTAGCCACAGCCCAGAGTTCCCACAGTTTCCTGCTTACATGACTGCCTCCTGAATTTTAAGGGCACAACAAAGCAAGGCACGAAAATCTGGGATGGCATCGCATCGAGACGACGAGAGGCGTCTCTCCAACCCTCGTGCTGCTTGTTTAGAGTGGGTTTACAGACAGAATGCACGGGGAAGGGGATGAGGAAAAGCAACAGAAGAAAGAGAATTCTCCAGGGTGGGAGAGCTGTGAGGGGTACTCACTGTTTGCCCTCCGTGGCTGGCTTCAGGACGTGCCGGTCAAAGTACATCCTGACGAGCCGCTCGCGCTCCTCCAGCTGGGGCAGGTCAAAGTTCACCATCTCATCTATCCTGTCGTTGATGGCCCAGTCAAACTGCTCAGGCTGGTTGCTTGCTAAAACAAGCATAAACCTGGAATCAGGGCAAAAAAAAAAACAAAAAAGGAAAGACTGACAAAGGCATAAAAATAAAAATCAATGAACTAAGTCTGAACATCGGGAGCTGCCGTGGTTGGGATCGAAGAGGTTTCATCACCTGAAAAAAAACCTGGATTCCTTAGAAACAGCTTGAACAGCATCTCAAGCACCACACTAAAATGTGTGTTTTGGGTTATTTAGAAGAGTCTGATGTGTGCAGACCAAGCTCTGCTCCACGGTACAGATGTGCTGCTCCAGGTCCTGCTGCATTTTGGAGCTGGAAATCCTTTTTTTTTATTGCTTTGTAATGATGCTCCTTCCCCGTGCCAATACTTTAATGCTTTAATTGATGTTAGCAGTTTAATAGTGCCTAATAATTTGAAATGGGCTTTTAAGCACAGCTATTGGAATATTGATGTTCTTTGCTGTCTGGTTGAATCATTGGCTACAAGGGGCCGTGTTCTCTGCTGTCATTTCTGGAGATGACTTGGCCAAGACAAGGCTGTGGCTTTTCTACCAACAAGGACTTGCAGAAACACAAGCCTGGATTAAGGACTGACGTGCAGCCTGATATTCAGCCAGCCAGCTAGCCTACAAAGGGGATTTTGGGAAGTTTAAGGCAGCGATTCCCAATCCTGGTGACAATTCCCTGCTGAAGGAAGAGCTCTCCTCAGGGTCTCGCCAAAGCAGCCCCATTTACGTGCCCCATTACACCGATTCCAGCGAGCTCCCACTCATGCATGCAGGACTCCTCCTTGCCCAGAGCAGCAATAAGGCTGCTCAGAAGTGAAAAGCAGTGCATGAATCACCAGGGCATGTTCAGTGTCCTTGAATGGCTCACGGTTGAAATCAGGGCTGAATTCAACGTGAGAGCTCGTTCCAAATGAGAGCTCAGCTGCTCTCAGGGGAGGCAGAGCATCCCCAGCACCCAAAAAACACCCCCCAGAACTCTGCTAAGGCAATTTAACATCAGGGGAAAGAAAGAACCAGCCCCTGCCTGTCCCTGGTTTGCAGTTCAAATATTTATTGAGTTTATTCTTGCATATATCATTTAGTAATAATAATTATACTCAACACAGCTTTGTAGAGCAACTCCCACGTATCATTTCAGGAGAGATCTGCTGTCCTCCCAAAGGGAAAACCCTCAACACCTTGCTTTCTAGCAACTTATTTATTTCAGAAAAACACCTCTTCGCAGGCACCTCTGTGACAGAGAAGCTACACCAAGCAATTATCAGTTAGAGCTGCATTGGCTCTGACAAGTTCAGGGCACCCCAAGGACAGAAAAAGTGCTGGAACAGTGACCTTCCAGGATATTTATTTCAGTGCCATGAGGTTATTATGGAAAGTCTTTCATTCCAACCTCACTAAGGGGAGTTCATGACTAAAAACCTCCCCTTCCCACACAAAGCCAGAGACAACTCTTTTCTTGTTGGCTCAATTGTGAGAGGAGAAGTTTTAACAACTAAGTAAAGTTCACGCCAAAAAATCAAATATTATTTGAGAAAGGTGGAGGAAAGGTCACTTCTCTATTATGACAGCCAGGAAATGGCTTTGGCTGAACCGAGCAGGGCTGGGCAGGGAGTTCCCAGCAATGTGACAAAGTGAGCAGGGCTGGGGGGACAGTGACATTCCCAGACACACCTCAGCCACCTCAGCCCTGCCATCACGGGAGGAGCAGCCAGGAGGGAACAGCTCTGGGATCCCACATGGAGTCAGAGGGAAAGAAACGGAGTCAGATGGAAACTCATCTGCCTCAAAGTCCCTGCCCACACAAGCACAAGATGGGAAGAGGTCACTGGAGAGGAACAGCAGCTCCAGCAAGCACCACTGAAGTGTTTTTCCGGGGAACATGAAGCACCCAGCCAGGATGAACTCTGAGTTCCCTTCTGTGGCAGTGATTTCCTGGGCCCGATACTCCTTGTATAAACAGCAACTTACCAAGAAAGAAAATATAAACATCAAGACACTCAAGATGTCCAAATACCACCCCAGTTTCAGGGAAAAAAAAAAAATTTCCAGCTGTTCTGATTTCCAAGTGCCAGGAAAAGCTGAAGGAGGCCCAAGCTACATTCAGCACATAAACTGAAAGGGGGATATTCTCTGCAGATTTTTTCCAATCCCTCAGCAGCACAGATAATTTCCAACTTCCATTTCTACACCAGAGACCCCTAAAGACTTCCCTCAACCCAGGGAAATAACAACTGCTGAAGCTGGATACTCACTTGTTGCTGTGCTGCCCTGTTCTGTGCAGAAATGCATTTAAAGTTGCTCTGAGGTCTTCACTGATTTTCTCCTGCAAAGATGAAATCCAAAGGAGGATCAGACTGCAGACAGGTCACAGCCTGAAGCAGCATTATGGACAAAGGGAATTCTGTCATTGTCAAGCACTTGCATTCCAGCAGAACCCAAAGCACTGCAATACCTTGGGGAAAAAAATCAATTTATATATCCAGGCAAAAGGTTAGGAATTAAACTTCCAGGAGAGAGATTACAGCTTTATCCACGCTCACCCAGTGATTTGCTTGGTTTCAAACCCAAGGCTCTGGCCACTGGCCCAGGTGGCTTTCCCTGCTGAACACTATTCTAGCTGGGAAGTCCAGTGTGATACTCACAGGAAAACAAGCCACAGCTAAGGACTCACTCACACACTCAAAGTAACCTTCTGGGGAGCTCTTTAAATGCACCACCGGGGTTCAAGCAGCAGGTCCACACTGAATGCACAACGTGGTGACTGACTTTGGAAACACCAACTATTTGTGCAGGGGAGGACGCTGCTGTAACTTCGCTAACGCAGTAAAAAGCAGTTTTGTGAGGAAAACCTTCAAAGAGAACCATCTGTGGGGACAAACTTCAAACCCTGCAGGGCACCAGCACGAACAACCTTCAGTACATGGCTCCTTCCTTCCTACTTTCCTGCTGCAAACCCCCCATCAAGACCGTGCCACCCATCTTGTGCAGGGAGGAATTCTCAGGCTCCAGATGCTCATTCCATTCTACAAAATGCTGATTTCTTGTCTCTGCACCAGCACTCAGGCACCTGCCAGCTTCCATCTCCTGCCCAGTGAAGCCAGATAATCAGAGTGCAGGAGGCTGCTGGCTGGCACTGCAGCAGGAGCAGCAACAGACACACACCAGGCACTTACTTGTTGGAGTGAAGGCTTCTCTGGACTCAGGCCCAGATGGAAGCCAAAGCACAGGAGTTGAATTAAAACCTTTGGACAAGCTGAGATACATGAAGTCATACCAAAGTAAAATAGAAATGTAGATTTTTAGCTTTTAGTAGAAATACGTGTTAAGTGCCTTAAACATTAAAAAGCTGCAGCAGAGACCTTAAACACAGTTCTTTCTGCAGCAGTGTTGCCTTTCCACAGAATTCTTTATTTTAGACAAAATATAGATAGAACGATATTGTTCACATTTTTTAGATAGAATGTTCACATAAACAATAAGCTGATAAAAATTGTACACACAAATCTGTGTAATACCTATGTAATGCTCACGGCTGTTAGACCAGGATAGGTTAAGAAAAGAAAAACTAGAATCGTGTATTGATTTCATTGGTTAATTAACAAATACAATCCACACTTCTGTGAGAAAAGATATATAAGAATAATAAGGCATTATGGGAAATTAGAAGAAGATGTTGGATGCTGCCTGCTGTTTTGCTGCTGCTGCTGGTGCTGCTTGGCTTTATCATGTAACCCCCTTCGAACTCTGCCTTCAAGAAACTGTGAGACCGTGAAATAAAGAACTTTGCAGAACAGCAGCCTCCTCTGCTCTCTTCTACCCTGCTCCGAGAAGGAAGGGTATCCCCTCAAAAAAATCAACGCTTACTGTTGCCCTTTTCCTCAGGAACGCGTCCGCTTCGTCCACGAACAGCAGGAGGCTGCAAAAGGAAAGCACTACACAGTAACAGGACACGGGGAAGGGAGGCTCAGCTGGCTCCAGGATCCTCCTGCCCCACTGCCAGGCACCCACAGCTGGCAACACCTAAAGGATTGCACAAGCCAACTCATTGCCTCGGGCAGCGTTTCTCAGCTGAGCTGCAGCAACCTGTCCCTGGCGTGCACCTGGCTCAGCCCAGCAGCTGAGAAATGGATTCATTCCAGACACCTCAGGCCATAAATCTGCCCCCAGGCCTCTGGAGTTCTGTCTCCTGCTGTTCAGAAGCAGACTGAAGCAAGACAAAGGCACGTGACCTTAAACTCCTCTGGATTTTTAAATCTGGAAGGGAGTTTTCATAGGCACAGTTTGTAGTTTGTGGCTGGCAGTGCTGGGTGTTACTGCCAAGCTGCAGTAGATATTTGAAATTTAGACCTGCTGAAGTCTGAGAGTGCTGTTTTAGCATTCCCTCCTCTTCAGAGAGATGTGTGCAAGGGCACAATACAGAAATCTTGGTGACAATGACACCTCCTTGCCATTTTTCTTCCTTATGCCACCCTGAAAAGCCCAAACCAGACTCCTCTCCTCAGCCTGCTTTGTTATTTGGTGAGGTTTTTCTTTTCCAAACCACAGCAGCATGAATGTAATGGTTTTACTACCTGTGGAGAAGTGAATTAATAAATTCCATGAATTATTCACCAAAATAAATTCACTTCTAACCCAAGGGCAGTGCTCTTCCCAAGAGACTGAGCCTGTAAAGATGTTTATCAATAACAAAAGCAGGTTGCTCATAAAGCTGTCACAGCCTGTATTACCTCCTTTGCCTAGCTTCAAACCCAGCTCTCTTCCAGGGGAGTTCAGGCCCATTAACATCTTCCACTCAGCCCCAGCTTCTCTCAAATATTCTCTGCAGAGAAGGGTCTGCTGTCACAATTTCAGCTATAAAGGCAACACTAACAGCTGACACCGGTGGATATTCAGAATTAAATCTGCTTAAATACTTCAGTGCTGCAGGAGGTGAGAATATTGGATATGGACACATGTAAGCTTTGATCAGGAAGTGTATGAAGTTGAAATGCACAGAAATTTTTATCAGGGCAGAGAAATTCAGACCCAGGCAGTGCTGTCAAAGAATTCCTTAATGGAAGCATCCAGCTGAGTATCCTCACATCTCTTCCAAGTTCTCACTTAAATTCTAAGCTCACTTAAATTCTAACACCTTCCCTTCTACAGCTCAGGGTAGGAGAAGCCTAAAAAATTTAAATCCTTAGGACATTTATCTGCTTTTTTTTTTCTTTGTAAGGGGAAATAGAAACATTGAGGTGATGAATGAAGCAAGGATTAAAACAGACACTGCAAGATAATGTCCATCTCGAGCAATCAGAGAGCCCATAAATCACTGGGCAGCCACATCTACAGATCTGAGATCAAACCAGCACAAAACCCAAAGTGACACCCCCTGAAAGTTCCAATATTGAATTTTAACATCCTGGCCGGACACACAACTCCTCAGCTACCTCTGCACTGCAAAAATCCATTTCTATTGGAATGAGCAAATTAACTACATATTCCTACAAAATCAGGGAGCCAAGATTCAGCCTCAACGCGAGGCTTCTCTGCAGATAAAAATTTGCTTTTAAAGGTGACTAAAAAAGCACAACAGTTTGTGGTTTTTACACCTGATGCCAAGGCCTTTAGCATCTGTCTCCTCCTCATCCTCTTTTATTTCTTATAATTCACTCCTTCTGCTTGAGACTCAAAAGTAAACAAGCAGCTGGATCTAAATACTATCAGTGCTTAAAATCTGAGCAGTTGCAACAGGGAACATAATACCTGACTTGTGCTAAATCTTCTAATTACTGTCAGAACATTAATCTGAAGGATTTCATCACTAATTTCTTCAGAACATTAATTTCCTGAAGGAAACTTGGCCCAGCTTTCAAGTGGGCAGGAACTCTCCTCCTGCTTGGTGAGATCAGACAATCAAGTTATGACTGATCTGGAAAAGTTGGGTGTAAAAAGGGTTTGAGAGAACAGAAAAGCAAAGGTTTTCAGCTTTTTAAATATTACTAATTAACAAGGATTCACCCATTCTAGGAAAACTTTAGGAGATGCTGTGTTTGCTCAGTGTTACCTCACTCAATAACAGCGACTGGGGGGCTGAACGACATTGTTGTGGTGAGGATTCTTTTGAGAAAGAACCCAAATTCGGGATCCAGGGAAGCTCAACTTACCCTCTCCTACTGGTGTTGGCCCAGTCGAAGAGTTTGTGCATGGCTGTGACCCCTTCCCTGCCCATGGGGGCCACGTCCCCTCCTGTCATGATGGCATAATCCATGCCCGAGTGCACAGCTAATTTCTGGAAGGGAACAAAAACCAGCAAATCAAACAATTTTTTTCACTTGCAAGGCCATGGAAGATGAAGAGGGAATTAAAGCAGTTTAGTCCTGTCAGAGTGGTTATTTGCAGAGGGGAGGTATTGTCTTCTTTATCTTCTTTACTCGCTTAGTGGCAATTTTAACTTATGTATTGTTTATTTTTCCCATTTCTGGCCATCTTTATTGGCTTTAGAAATCCAAACTAGGTGGCTTTAGAAATCCAGTAGGTGCCATAGAAATCTCTAGGTGCCATACTCTCAGAAAACTACTGGGATAGGGGTTTAATGTACTGATAGAGGGGGAAAAAAAATTCAACTTGCATCACCATGTCAAATCTGCCACTGTTAAAAAGTTTATGAAACCTCAGGTCTTGTGGACAAGCACCAAAGAACAAGGGAAAAAAAATCAAATTCTGACTCAAATCCGTGTAAAAATCATCCTGGCAGCACCTCTGCACATGGAGCCATCCCTGTCTCTGCTCTGGGACTGGGAACAGCAGGAAAGACTGATTTAGACGAGGGCATAAAACCAACAGAGGTGGATATGAAGTGGCTGCTGCTGTGATTCCCACAAATCCCAGCTGCCAAGGGCCTTTTCCAGACGGAAAGGCTCTTCTGCCTGCACTCAGCACTAGAATCCAAGTGGCTGCACTAACCCAGAGCAGAAGCAGGCAGGCTGCCCTGTCCTCCCTTCCCAACAGGGACACAGCAACACAATGTTTATGCAACACTCCAGCAGCAGATTTCGGACCAGGGAGGCTTCTCAGGCCCTGGAATTCTCAGATCACTTTGCAACACGCAGGTTGGCAGACTCTTGGCAGGGTTTTACCTTGGCAAAGAGAGTTTTTCCAGTGCCAGGGGGACCGTACATCAGAATATTCCTGTACAAGCTTTTGTTCTTTTTTGTGTTCCTTGTTGCTATGGCAATGTCCCTCACACGTGCTTCCAGCTGGGGCTGCAAGAGAAGAGTTAAATTTAAGGAGCAGAAAGTACCAAAAGAGCTGCACCTACCAGGTTCCCAGATCAGTACCTGCAGGAAGGAGGCAGCACTCCAGGCTCAAGCTTTTAAGTCTTAACTTCAGCTGCTCATGACTCCACACCAGGGTCATTTCCTGTCCTAGGTGAGGAGTTACTCCATTTTCTGTCCACTCGGCTACAATTCTTTCATAAGAAAAAGCAGCAGTGCAGGAAGCAGTGCAGAGACTACTCTAGGAACAGATAACACCTAAATATTCACTTCCTAACGGACGCCCTGGCAGGGATATGTCAAAACACAAGCAACTCTTTGCAGTGCTAACTCCTTCTCAAGTCATAAACTCGTATTTATATCACTACAGCATTTGGGGATACTGGGAGGGAGCTATTCCTGCAGGAGCATTTTTCTCTCAGCAGCTTCGAGCAGCTCTGAAATTTGCCTGATATCCAGCAATCAAATTCAGAAGCAAATACACAGAAGCAGCACTAATGAGCAAGTTAAGAACCAATCTCAAGGTGGGCAAATGCACGCAGCACTTGGATTTTTTTGGCCTGGAAGCAGGTCTAGGTTCAGTAATCCTTAACTTCACACGGCACAAGTGGAGCTCTGAACCTTAACACGCTGACTACAGAGAGAAACTGCGCCAGAGCAAGGACTGAATTAAGACCTCCAACTGCTTTTCACAGAGGAAAAAAGGTGAACAGGCTGCTTAATGCATGTCACACTGAACACGGGAGCTTATTTATGGTCTCAGCGTCCCAAGGGTGCTATGTCTCCAAAACTGCTGGAATTACAGCTTTAGAAGTGAGTTTAAGGAACCGGCAGCTCTGATTTAGATTCTAAAGTCATCCTTCACAGCCCAAGACAGGAAAACAGAGTACTCACACTGAGAACGACTCCTTCAAGGGCATCCTGAGCCTTGCTGGTGAGACGTTTACCAACCTTGAGAGGACAAATTCAGTCACTCACAGGTAGAAAACAACCACATTTTGACAACTCACTTGGACTAAAACATCTTGCAGAACGCCACTGAGCTCAGCCCACCTTGTGCCACCTCTAAACTTCTGTTTATTCAGACCCACCGACAGTCCCAGCCCGAGTCTTGCACCCTCACGGCTGAGAGCACCACAAAAACAAAGCTGAATTTTACCTTGATAGGGTGTTTCAGAGCCTCCAGCACAGTGATCCGGGAGGTTTCCCTCACCAGGGAGGGTTTGCCCAGACGTGCCTCTATGTAGCGCCCTGCCACTGCCGTGGCATTTTTGGCAGAATAAACCCCCACTGCCAGCAGGGTCAGGCCTGCCACCTGCAAAGAAAAAGGGGGAAAGATTAGGAAAAACACTTGGCAAGGCAGTGCTGTTGTGTGCAGCACGCCCTGTGGTGGGGAATTAAGATTCAGGACAAATGCTGACCAGGAGGGGTTTATTTTTGGTAAGGTGTTTCATCCCTGTTCAGACAGCCAAGGTCTCACACTCCCTGTTCACTGACTGCTCTCGCACAGCAAAAGGCAGAGGAAGCACAAGTGAAGCATTTAGTCCTGAATCCAAAAGTACATCCTGCCCAAAACGTGTGGGGCTTTCCAGACTCTCAACTAAATTGAGTGATGAAGATAAAGCAGCCCCATCAGCCAGGTGCTGTCTGCCAGAATGCCCCTCACCACACCAGGAAATGAAAGCTGAATTTAAGATGCCGAGATAAACCAGCGGAATTGTGGCTGCCACCACGGCAGTGCGTGGTGGGGAACAAAGAGGGAATTATCTGCTGAAGGTGGCAGCCGGGCCAGCCCCAACACAACAGGGAATTAGGTACTCCAGAGGAGAGACAGAGCCAAAACCATCATGGGAATTACCATCCTTCACTGGGTTGTTCTTTCAGAAACCCCAGCAAATGAGACATCCCCGTCGATTTGCCAGTGAAGCAGAAAGAGTCCAGACTTAGGAGTCAGCTTAGAGCTGATGCCAATAATTTATATCAGAGAGAAGAGCAAACTGCAGCAATTGCTTTTAAAATAAGCTGACTTCTCCTGCAAGTATGGATCAGGGTCAAAAGCCTCAAGGACAGCGAGGATGGCACTGTTCAGTAAACCATGAGGCACCATCTGTTCGCCCTCACTCTGCTGAAATGCGTGACATCACTTCTGCTCTGGGTGGAAACACGAAGGGATCAGAACTGTGAGTTCCAGGATGCAAAGCGTGAGGGATCTCCACACCCGGTTCAGCTCAGATACAGAACCCAGGACAGGTTTCACCTTTTTAGCAGCCTCCCTCTAAAAACGGTGCCATGATCTCATGCTCTCTTAGACCATCCAGTACTGAGCAAAGTTACCTCTGCCTGGATGGAGCTGATGTAACTATCTCAGACTTCTGGGCTTCATTGATGTTCATGTCACAAGATACAGAGAAACAGAGCTTTAAAACTGACAGTTCTGCCTCAAACAAGAACCCAACTGGCAACTCTAAAAATCAGTCTGATTACAGTGCCTACCTATTTGTTACGAAGTATCAAGCAAAGGAATGGATCCCTGATCAATACACAAAGTGAATTCCACTAAAACCACAATGAAACCAAAAAACTTGAAGCAGAACCTTTGGGGTTCTGCTTGGATGGGAAGAGGCAGGGCAAGAGCAGCCCTTAGAATAGACAGAGCTGAAAACTCAGGCCTCATTTAGAGGAACCCTAAAATAACTGACTGCTTCTTACCTCATAGTAAGTTCCAAATTTTCAAAGCAACGGAAATATGAGTTCCAGCTGTGTTATCCCCTTTCCAAAAATACACTTACCTTTTCTTTTTTTTTTAAGCTAAATGTCCCAAATTCACAAGACAAGAGCATGTCAGAAGCAAAAATGACCATAATGCAGGAAACTGGTATCGGGGTCAAGTGAATGCACAGCTAAAAGCACCAAGCACAGACCTACAAAAGGCTCTGAACGCTGCACACACCCCAGGTACAGATGACAAAAGGATCCACTAAAAGCTTGTCTTGCTCTCCCCAGTGCTCTCAGGCAAAGGGTGTTTTGTATCAGCCTGCGTGTGTATAAAACCAGAGGGTGGAGCAGATGGTGGTGACTGATTTAAAGCAAAATTTCCATTTTAACCAGCCATGCTACCAAAACTCTCTTTTCACTGCGGTTTTGTTGTAAGTAGTACACTGAGAAACAACTTTATGTCCCCAAGAATCCACTGCCATGCTCTTTTGTCCTGTGAAAAGATGCTGGTCTGGCTTTTAATCAATTTATTTAGTTCTCTAAGTGCTCTCTAGGCTACATCAAAATTAGATAGAAAGCTGTGGCATAATCAGGAGTTTCACACACATTTACAGGCAGGCTTTCCTGGAAGTTACTGACAGAGATCCCAACCTTACCGTGGCTGTGACTTTATCCCAGTCTGTTACAAAAGCACGGAATCCTTCCCCAAAGAGCATCCCAGCTGTCCTGTGGGAAGCAAACAGCAAGGAAAGCAGGAGAGACAGGGATTTCAAAGACTGAATTGATAAATTTTAAAGACAGACCTAATCTTCTTCAGAACCAGTCAAAGCTAAGGGCTCACCTCAGAATTGGAACATGAACAAGCATGGAAAATGCATTTATAATCATCTGATGCCTACACCTGAGCTGGGATTAAGTCCAGAAAAGCATCTGGCCTTAAGATGGTATCAATTTATTCCTTTAATGTATTATTTGTGCTGAACTGTAGGTATTTAATTCTAAAGCTTTTCTTTTGTTCAAAATCTCACAGGACCTAAAATTAACCAATTCCAAACCTAAACACCCACCCCTGTGGAGCCAAACTGCTTTATACCTTTGTGGTGTATGTTCTGAAAGAACTGAGGGGAACTGAAAAAACTGAGGGGTTTTCAGAGCTACTGAGTCCCAGGATTAGAGGACAAGGCCTGAAATAATCTGTGAGAAAAATTGTATCACTCTAAATGCCCCTGGTTGCAATTCAGGTGACACTGTAGCGACACAAGTAACAGAGTTCCTGTTAAAAGGTAATTCCCGTCGTTGGGAGCACAACGGCCCACAACACTGAAATTCCTCAGAGGAACAAACTCCAGGTTCTCCCCAATGCTGGGACACACTTGGAAAAGCACCCAGCTGAAACTCCTGAATAAACCACAGGTTCTCCCACATGCTGGGACACATTTGGAGAAGCACCAGGCTGAAATTCCTCTCAGAGGAAGAAACCCCAGGTCCTCCATGCTGGGACACACTTGGAAAAGCACCCAGCTGAAACTCCTGAATAAACCACAGGTTCTCCCACATGCTGGGACACATTTGGAGAAGCACCAGGCTGAAATTCCTCTCAGAGGAAGAAACCCCAGGTCCTCCATGCTGGGACACACTTGGAGAAGCACCCAGCTGAAATTCCTCTCAGAGGAAGAAACCCCAGGTCCTCCATGCTGGGACACACTTGCAGAAGCACCAGACTAAAATTCCTGAATAAACTCCAGGTTCTCCCAAATGCTGGGACACACTTGGAGCAGCACCAGGCTGAAACTCCTCAGAGGAACAAACCCCAAGTTCTCCCAAATGTTGGGACACAGTTGGAGAAGCACCAGGCTGAAATTCCTCAGAGGAAGAAACCCCAGGTTCTCCCACATGCTGGGACACACTTGGAAAAGCACCAGACTAAAATTCCTGAACAAACCCCAGGTTCCCCATGCTGGGGCACACTTACAGAAGCACCAGGCTGAAATTCCTGAATAAACCCCAAGCTCTCCCAAACGCTGGGGCACACTTGGAGCAGCTCCAGGCCCTGCCCTGCACCTACTTGAGGGACTCGAGCACGGTCTGGCGGTGCTCGGCGGCCTTGAGGCGGATCTGCTCGCGGATGATGTCGGCGTTCTCCCGCTCCGCCTTGGCGCGCGCCCGCGCCTCCGCCTCCACCCGCAGCATCTCGTTCTTGTGCCGCAGCTCCATCTCCCTCTCCACGGTAGCTTGGATTAAAAAAAAAAAAAAAGCCAGCAGAGAGGTCAAATTTTTGCGTGGCTCAATGCTGGGGAGCAGGAGAAGCCCAGGGAAGGCGCTGCGCAGCACTCGTAAGGGAGAGGAGCAAAACGGAGCTGCCGGTCTCAAATGGGATTTCGGAAGCGCAGAATTGTGTGAAAGGAGAATTAATGAGAAATCCAGGGGTAAAATGACCCAATCCTACAGGGTTTCACCACTGGGGCTGTTTCATTCAGGCTACACTTGCCTCACTGGATGGCAGCACAGCTGTCCACGTCTGTGCTCAGAGCAGGCCTTCCAATCCCATTTAGTCAAACACAAATTGCCTTAACATTTCTGAGACTTGCAGCCCAGTGGAGTTCTGCAAACCCAGGAATTCTGGCAATTCCCAACAACAAAGAGAAACTAAGCAAGTTTCACAGCACAGCTTTGTTTTCTACAGGAAACCGAATGGAGACGAGGTGACACAGATTCAAGCACTCCTCCCCCCAGAAGCTGTTCTGTTTCTCTCCCCTCCTCAAAACTGGTTCTATTTTAGGTTGTCCCAGTGTAAAATCAGAATTTGAGTTATTCTATCAGGAGATGCTGACAGCTTCTTGGGAAATCCAGGAATGACAGGGCAGATGTTTAGGAGTGCAGCCCTTTCTAAAACCAACCTTGGAAGCAACTGGTAATTGTAGCCCTGCTGGGACTGACCTGTTCTTGCCACTCTGACATCACAGGATGGACACAGGGATCAGTTCAAGGACTCTGTATGCCCTCAGACCCTCAGCAGCTGAACAGAACACTCACCACGCCTCATGGCCTCCTGCTTCTGCACGGATTCCTCCTGCTTCCTCAGATTCTCCTCATTAGCAAGTTGCTGCGGGGAGAGATGACAGCAGAAGGTAGGGTGATGTTGTAACAACTCCATCAAGTGTGAACTTAAGTGCTACAAACGTTTTCAAGAAGCTGGTGCTCAGGCTGAATTGCATTTTCCTCTCCCCATCTCCCAGATCCATCCTCCCAATTCCAAGCTGCTGCTTTGTCCTAATGCCCAGCCCTTGATGTGCCAGGCCAGCACTGTTGATGCTGAGCAGATAACAGAGATGAAAGCAACTGTGCCCAGCATCAGCCACCTGGCCAGCAGGGCAGGGCACAGCTCCAGAGCATCTCTTTGATTTAAGAAGGCTCCTAGCCCATTCCCAGCTGGATCAGAGCAGGAATCCACCCTACCTGCTGTCGCATCTGCTCGTCGTAGCGCTGCCGTGCCAGTTTGTCCTGGTACTGGGCTCTCTTCAAAAAAGAAAACAGCACTCAGAATACAGAGATTAGGCAGTTAAAAAACAACTTGGTCCTGAGGGGAATGAGGTTTGGATTGTTCAGGAGGAAAAAACCAAAGAAAATGGAAAAATCCACACAAACAAAAAATAATCCTGGGTTTGAACATGAACAGGGCAAAATATCCTCAGCCAGCACCAAAAACTCCTCTGTGCTGAGAAATCTCTACAGTCTGACTTCATTTTAAGGTATCACAGATATTAAAACAAAGAGCAAGTGTTTCTTGGCCCAGAAAAGGAGACTTCATCGGGAAAAACAAGGTTTTCATGTTCTAAACCACCTTATCTGGACTGGTGACTGAAAGCAATAGAACTGTCAGGATATGCTGACGGGCTCTGGTTTTGATAAGGATTTACTTGTTCCTCGCTAATTCCTCTCATCACTTTTCCACTGTAACTCCAAATAAACCCAAGTCATCTCCACTGAACTGGAAGTGGGCTGAGGATCCACCAGCAGGGAGGACTCTGTACCAGGCGTGACATCATTCTCCATTCCAAATACAGAGACAGCAGAACAACTTGGGGAGTTTCCTCCACAGCAACTGGAAAATATCATGGAATAAACCAGGATTGAGTTTTCTTTGACTTCAAATGATGCCCAGCGAGCTGCAGGAGGTGAAGAGCCAACCCCTGAGAGCAGCTGAGTGTGCAGCTGCTTCCTGGGCCAGCCCCGCTCAAAGTCCAAACCCTGACAGCGTAAAAGCACCACGTGCCAAATAAACAGTTCTAGCAAACTTCCCAAGCTTTTTGATTGATTTTCTAATTGATTTAATTAGAATTAATCAATCCCCTCATCTCCTGTGCTCTCAGAGTAAGAAGCCCCCATATTTGAGCCATTAACATAAAGGCCAGCCTTCACTTTCCCTGTTTCAGGATTATTGCCATGTCAGGAAGCACCAACGAACCAGGGAGCACCAACACTGCTCACAGGAGAGCCTCAGATCTGCATCACTTCTCCTCTTAAGATACTTCTTCCTGTTTAACTCAGAAGAAACAGGGTTCCAAGCTACTTAAGACTGAAATCCAAATAACTTCAGAGCCATTTCACTGTCCAGGCCAACACAAACCCTTTGCCAAGCCAGTATTGCTCAACACTTCCCTGAAAGGCCCTTTAGGAAAATCCCAGAAAACTCAGAACGAGAGAAACTGCTACCACCAGTTCCTCTGGATGTTCAAACACTTGGGAACAAAACAAGAGGGCAGAGCTGTAACTGCAAATCCAGTTCAGCATTACAGATCCAGGACAGAACAGGGGCTCAGCCTGTGAACACCCCCACACCTCCGGCTGCCCACGACCCCCTCACCCCAAAAAGGGATAATGAAAGCATCATTGCCTTTTCCACAAGGGAAGACACAAACAAGGTCTCCCCTCACTTGGCTTCCCCCTCATTCCCTTACTGCTTGATGCTGTTTTGTTTCTTCACTGAGCGTTTTCCTTCTCTCTTCTGCCTGCACCCGGATCTGCTCATTCTTCAGTTGTTCTATGGCAGCTTCGTACTCCTGGTGAGATAATGAGATAATTTAATTATCACAGATTAAGGGATCGTCCTGTAGAGGAATGCTGCTGACAATTATATTCCAAGAGATCTCTCTGTAATCAGGGTGGTACCATTAAAAGATGACCACTGTCACAAGCTAAAATAAGATCAAAACTCCAGCATGATGGTAAGAAATATCACAATTAACCATCTCAGGATTAAACACAATTTAATCCTGTTTTATAACAGACCAACCAACACCCAAACAATCCCTAAAGTCTTTCACAAGAGAGACAGAAATCCTTCACCCAACTACTTCACAGTTCCCAGAGAAAACCCCTGTCATTCCCCCAGAACAGCAGTGAGACTCCAGGGGTTACAAAACCACTCAGGACGTGCAAGTTTTAATCAAAGCCACAAAATCTGTGTCAGAATAGGCCAAATTAGGCTGGAACTTCACCTTTCAGAATTACTTTTTTTCCTAAAGGCAAACTATTCTAACAACTATTTGCTGAAGCTGAACAGAAAGGAAAATTTATCGTCCCCTGCAGAGGAGAGATTTCAGCTTCTGTCCCTCCCAAACCTGGCAGCTGCCCCAGGAGAGTTCCAGCGTGAGGAATTCCAACACACCTTCAGTTTGGTTTGCTGCTCCAGCTGCAAGGTCTGCTCCTGCATCTGGGCCAGGCTCAGGGCATCTTTTGCATGGCCTGGAGAGTGGGAAGAGATCAGGGACAGTGAGAGGTCTTTTCTCAGGAAAGAAGGTGCTCAGACTGCTCAATCCACCCTGCTCCAGCTGTTCCTGGGGCACAGCTCTGCAATGGCACATTTAACCCTCCCGGGCATAAATGATTATGAAACTTCTCAGGACACCTATGGAAAAGCTCCAACTCAGGCCAGGCTGGACGGGGTTTGGAGCAGCCTGGGATACTGGAAGGTGTCCCTGCTCCTGGTAGGGGTTGGCACTGAATGGACTTTAATGTACTTTTCAACCCAAACCATTCTGGGAGTCTGTGATTTTATGGTGCTCTGGTGCCTCCCTCTCCCCTCACAAGCCCTGTAGGAAGCACTCAGAGGTCAGTGACTGGGAATGGCGATCCCGGTGCTCCAGGAGAGCCGTGGTCAGGCGGGACCCGACAGGACACGAGGAATCACTGAACGGCTCAGGCTGGAAGGGCCCCATGTGGCTCACGGGCTCCAGCAGGGTCATCTCTGAGCACAGGGCACAGGATCGTGTCCGGACAGATCCGGAACGCCCCAGTGAAAGCCACTCCACAGCCTCTCTGGTCTCTGTTCCAGTGCTCGGTCACCGCACAGTCAATGCCCAGCTGAAATCCCCTGGCCACCGGTTCCTGCCCTTCCCTCGCGTCCCACGGCTGGGCCCCTCGGCGCAGAGCCCGCTCCCCGCTCCGACAACCCCTCCTCACACACCACCGCACCCAGACGAGCCCCCCCGCCCT
>VZTI01003483.1:1002118-1016194 GCA_013397865.1 Struthidea cinerea
CGGGAACAGCGGGTGGGGGACGGAGCGCCGGGAAGGACAAAAGGGGCGGGCGGCGCTTCCGCATAGCAACGGGAGTGTGGGGCGTTGCTAAGGGCCGCGAGGCGGGGCCCGGCCCTGGGTTATCCCGGGTTTCCCCCGGGAATCGGCTCCTTGGAAGGGCAGAGACGGAAAAGGGAAAGCCGAAAGGAAAAGGGGAGCGCCGAGAAACCCATGGCTGTGGTTATCCGGGGTAAAGAGCGGGGTTTCCCCTGGAGATCAGCGCCTCGTCCAACTGCTCGGAATAGGAGAGATAAGGTAAAAGCTTTTAGGGAAAGGGAGTGAAGGGAAAGCCATCTGTGTGCTGGTTTGGAATGAAGAGTGGGTTTTCTCTGGAAATCGGTTCCTAATCCAGCTACTCGGAATGGCAAGGATGAGACAGAAGCCCCCGCAGAAGGGGAGCGCAGGGAAACAAACACATCTCTGTGGTTTTATGGGGTAAAGTGCGGGATTCCCCATGGAAATCATCTCCTTATCCAACTGCTTGGAGTGGGAGAGATGATCGGAAAGGCTTCAGAGAAGGGAGGTGATGTGGAAGTCAGAAACAGGTGGAATTCTGCAGCCTGAAATGGTGTAAAATGTAGAACACACCTGGACCGGCTGGGGATGCCCTCTGGGGTCTTTTTTTCTTTCAATGTTCATGTTTCCTCCCAAATGCACACTTAGGATCGTGGAATCAAGGGATTTCCTGCGCTGGAAGGGACCCACAAGGATCAGAGTCCAACTGCTGGCCCCGCACAGGACACCCCAAAAATCCCACCCTGTGCCTGAGCGTGTTGTTCACAAATATTTCCCAGTTCTGCCAAGATTTCAGGCACTTTTTGTCTCCCTGCAGAGCAATTCTTACTGGAACTGCGGCTTTATCAAGACCAATGCATTTCTATTTTTAAATTTCCCACACATTTTTTGAGGGACGGGGTAAAGTTTAGTGTGAACCAGGTGATGAAGCCACGGGTAGAACAATTCCCAGTCATTTAAAATCCCGATGATTTAACAGGGCGATCTCAGAAGCTTTTTCCCAGCTTTCATGATTCTAAGAATGCCGGCTTTTCAACCCCCTGGAACGCACAGATCTGCCATCAAGCACAAAGGAAGCATTCAGCAGCTCTTGTATTTATATTTAATGGTCTTCAAAAGGCTGTGTTACAACCGGCGGGGGATGACACGTTAATGTGTTAATGAACTATGCAGGGAGTTGTGCAAACTTAATTTCCGTCCTACAGCAAGAACAAGGGAAACCACCTCATTGCACGAGCGGTTCCAGGGGCTCCACCATCCCTTCAGCACAGTCCCCGCTGAGATTAATCAGTCTCAAATGCACATTCCAAAGGAGGACTCCAACCAGGTGAAAATCTCTTTATGGAGTTAATGAGTGACTCACCTCCTTTTCTGTCCCTCTCTCCCGAAGGAGACAGCCCAAGGCAAAACGCTCCAGAAATGTGGAGGTGGAGGATTCAGCTCTCAGGAGGCAAGGTCAGGGATAAAAGTTCCTCTCAGCTCCGAAAGGAGCTGTTTTGAGAAGGGTTTGTGACGCTGCACGGGGCCCTCCAACAAACAGCCCGGCTTCAAAAACAACTTCCACATGTAGGACAAATAAGCAGTAAATTTAAAATAGAGCAGTGTTACTGAGGGAGGGTGTTCCCACTGATGCTGGGGTTTAGCAGAGAAGTATCTACATTTCTTTACAGCCCTAAGCCCTGAACTTTGAAACCATTTGCTTGGTCACTAGGTATTTATAATTAATTTGTCTTTCTTTTTTTTCCCCGCTCCCCTTTCCAGAGTGGCTTAGCGACAGCGAGTTCAAGCCTGGGGCCAAAAGGGAAAGAATCAGAATTACTCTTCTCCCTTAAACCCCCTGATTTTTAAGTCTAGCTCAAGCTTAGCACTGGGTGGAAGCCCGAGACAAGACACCAGGGATGTGTCGAGAGTGTTCAGAGTGCAGAGGAATGATGGTGCTGGAGACTTATTGCCTGTAATTAGTCACAGAACAAGCTCATTAATCTCCATGAAGACAGCAGGACTCCCAAAGAGGTTGCAGGAATGCCAGAGCAACCCAGTGCTGATGATCCAGGCAGGACCACACTGGCGTTTGAACGAGAAACAAAAATAAGTGCTTTAGATGGCCTTGGCTGGCTTCTCTGGACTCTCAGCTGCTCCCCGAGGGCTGAGAGCCCTGCAGGGACCTGCTGGGGAAGCACATTCCCAGGATTTTGAGTTTCCTGCTCTCTCACACTCCAGGTTCCCTGGCTGTTGGCAGCAGGAATGGATTTGGCCACGTGGAATCTTTCTGGGTGCCCCGGGTGGAAGGCCAGGGCAGCGAACAGTCAAGTCCTGAACGTGCTCAGAAGCTGCAAAAATGAAACTGTCTCGACCTTTAATAAATAGAGAACAGGCAGCAAGCAAGCCATAGTGAGGATCCACCACTCTGCCTCCCGTTTGTTATTTGCCAGGCGTGTTTATATAAAATGGGGGCAGATTTGGCATCTTTTACTCAGAGTGGTTGTTCCACCCAGCCAAGCCGAGCCCTCGAGCTTTGGGAGAGCTTGGCTGGGGACAGGCTTTGGGCTGGACAAGCAGGACACCTCAAAGGGACAGCTCAGGCTGGGAGATGAGGTGTTTTCCTCCCCTGACTCCTCCTTTTTGTCCAAGTCCTTGTCCAAGCAAGATCCCTTGCTCTGCTGGGAATCAGCTCGCTCCACGCTGTCACGCTCTCTGGCCGTGCCTGTATCCTTGGGCCTCTGTAGCTGGAAGAACACAAGGAATAGAAATGTCAGCTTTATCCACACCTGAGTCAGAGATCTCACCCCTGTGGGCATTTCTACTCTCACTCCAACCCCTCGCTGGGAAAAAGGGGCTTCTGTTTCGCTTCTGTTTGGTTTTACCCCATCCTGTCAGGAATCCTTTAAGGTCCCTGACGGAAAGTGACTCGTGGGCAGCAGAAGGAAGAAAGAAGCAGTGTTGTGTCTTAGTAACACATCTTTAACAGTGGCTTTAATAGCTACCTGTCCCCTGGGAAGTGAAGGGCAACCAAGGCTTCAAACGACTTTTTAAACAGCATTTCCAATGCCCGGGCCAGCTTTTAGCTACGTTCCCACCCAAAGCAGCTCCAGGACTGTCTCCACTGCACGCTTCTTTCTCCTGCCTGCCATCAACTCCACTAGGAGGAGTCTTACTCCTAAAAATGGGGCAAAGAGCCCAGCTTTGGTCAGTCCACGAGGTGAAGCAAGACAGGTGATGAGCACAGAACATCCCGGCCCTGGGGGCTCCTCTGCGACCTCAGGGCTGCTCAGGACCCTCGTTTAAGGACGTGCCTCGCCCGCAGCTCACCTGGCTGCCTGTGCACGGTGCGGCAGAGCCTCCTGCCGGGCTGGTTCCTGTACACGGGCTGGACGCACACCGTGCCGGCGGTGCCCGGGGGCAGCTCGGTGAGCAGCACGCTGTGCACCTGCGGGGACACGCTGAGCACCGAGGAGGGGCCGCTCTGCCGCCGGCACCGCACGCGGTAACCCAGGACCGCCCCGTCGGCTGAGTCCCAGGAGGCTTTCAGGCTGTCGGGACCCGCGTCCTCAAAGCGGAGGTGCCTCACCTTGGAGCCCTCTGGGGAGAAAGGAGCCGTGTTACTGCAGGGCGTTGTGCCAGGGTGATCCCTACCATTCCCTGCTCCCTGAATGTCCACCCTGGTGATGGAGAAGTGTTGTCCCCTCTCCCAGAATCCCGAGGAATTCTCCCGAGGGGAATGCTGCCAGCCAGCCTGGGCTTCGGTGTAGGGACAAAATCACTCGACACCTCCCCACTGAAGGAGCTCGGCCTAATTAGTCCTTAACTTTGCCCTGGCAGCAGCATAAAACGCTTTTTTTCACCCTGTTACACGCTGGCAGTCACATCCCACACCCTCAGCTCTGTCGTCCCCTGAGCTCCTCACTCCTGAGTCCCGATAAGAGCCAGACTTTGCCTCCTGCAATATCTTCACAGGGACTCCTTAGAGCACAAGGTTCTGCTCATTGAACTTCTACCCCTCTGATGCCAAGCCACACCAAGGAACAGGCACAGAGGGGACAGGAGGGAAAGGCACTTTTCTTTCTTCTTTCCTCCCCAGCAGGCTGGGGACACCCTCTGGGGCCTTTTTATCTTGAAATGTTCATGTTTCCTCCCACATGCACACTTAGAATCATGGGAGCACTGAATATCCCAAGCTGGAAGGGATCCACAAGGATCCAAATCCTGGCCCCGCACAGGACACCCCAATAATCCCACCTTTCTTCTTTAGGGAGAAGGGTTTGTGCTGCTTCATGGGGCTCTCCATCTCCCACCTTCTTTCTCCTTTAGGGAGATTCCCGGATCTCCAGGCCTGCTTGTGACTGCAGCAGCAGCTCGGCCATACCCCGTTACAGCTGTCACTGTGTGTGTCCGGTTCTCTTTCGGCCCTTACCCATCAGCTACATCCCAATGGCACATCCAGAGCAGCTCATGCAGCTTTCCCCCCTTATCCCACCCCAGTGAATGGATTCACTGAGTCCTCTGGCCTCACCTAGAGGCAGGTGACCCTCTAGGGACACTCCAGGGACTCCCTGTGCTGCCACTTCCCCTCGCTCACCTTCCTGGGTGCAGGCTTTGGCTGACAGGGATTTCTCCTTCCCAGATCTGTAGATCGCAGTCACAGTCACCAGGTAGGTGGTGTTGGGTGCCAGGTGCTCCACCACGGTGCTGTTGTGCCTCCCATCCACCTCCAGCACCTTCACTGAGTTCCCTGGGAGTGGCCCATACAGGACCTGGTAGCCGACCACGCTGTCCAGCACAGGAGCCCAGCTCACGTGGAAGCTGTGTGGCCCAGACTCTGAGATGAGAACCTGGACTGGGCTGATTTCCTCTGGAAGCGATGGAAAGAGATGTGAATGAGGATGTAATGAGCATTACTGACCTGCACCATATCGGGTGATGTGGCATTAAAATCAACCCAGCAAGAGGATGTTGATGCTCATCACACAGCTCAGCCCAAAGGAAAGGGTTTCTCTACCTGGGCAGAACAACTCAGCCAGAACTGTTCTTGCGTGCAGAAAATTAATACTTTGTACAAGTCCAGCTTGACTTGGCCACCCCTGCCCAGGTTTTCAGTTTGCCACCTTTTTGCTGCTACCCAGCATAAATCTCAGTTGTTTTCTGCACACAGGGGCTGCTTCCTGCTCCGAGTGCTCCCCCTCTCCTTCCCTCTCAAACCCCCAGGTCATTCCAGCATCCTCCATCTGCACCTCCTGCCTCAGGTGGGAGACAGGGATCACCTCCTTGTCCCCAAGGAGGAATGTGCCCAAATGATGCCCATTTTACCTGCCAGTGTCGTGACCCTTGTGGTCTGGGGGGGAAAGTAGTGCACGTTGGATTCAGGAATCAGAGCCACCTCGTAGGTGGTTTCTGGTGCGAGGTCACCGAGCACGAGGCTGGTGTGAGCCCCAGACACCTGCTGCATCCTCTTCCTTGCCAGGTCGGCTGCTGGGGCATATTCCAGGGTGTAGTAGCCAGTCTCCTGGGAGAGGAGTTTGGGCCACAGCAGGCGGAAGCTGCTCGAGGTGACGTCGGTGGCATGGAGCCGGTTGGCTTGGATGACGTCTGCAAGAGGGACAGTGGCCAGAAATCACTGCTGACATCAACGCCCAGAACACGGAACACCCGCAGTCCCAGCCCTTCTGGATGGGAGGTGCAGCTGGCAGCAGCACTGATACCTGAAGTCACCAAATCCCTGTGGAAATCACCCGCCAGCGAAACCAAACCACTGAATTCCTGTACATGAAGCAGCCCAGAGCGTGAAGAACTCCATTTCTCCCTGCTCTCTGCCAGTGCCCGGTGGCCAGGAAGAAGGGGCAGCAACTGGGGACTGCCCAGCACTGCTGAGCCAGCTGGACCCATCCCAGCTGAGGTCACTCCTTGCAGGGCTTCACAGAGCTCCGTTGTTCGGTGACATTCAACACTCAGAGCCCTCTTGTGCCACCTCACCTCTCCCTGCCCCTGCACAGAGGCTTCTCTTCAAGGCTTGTGCTACCTTTGAGTTCCAGACCCCAAATGTCAGGCACAAATACCTCTTGTGATGCTGGGCAGCTCCCTCGGCTCCCCCAGCTCCCTGTGCTACTTGACCCTTCCGACATGTGTGGCCTTCCAAGCCTATTTTGGGCAGAATCCCACTGTTCTCTGGTCTTCCAGAGGGGCAGAAACACACAGGACTTTGTTTCTAGCACCAGGGAAGTGACATAGGAAGACAGGAAGATGCTCTTCTGCTTTTAAAGGATTTTTAGGAGCACCCTGAACCTTGAAGTGCTCCGAAATCCTTATGATAGAACCTTCCAGCTCGTGCTCGAACACTCACAGAGCTCTCTAGGTAGTTTTCACTGGCTCCCCATTGCACAGAAGGGAGGCACAGAATTCCTCCCAAACCTGCAAGACGGGGCTGCTTTGCACTCCCAGACTTGTCCTTGAGCCGGGAGAGGATCCGCTCTCCTCCTCCGAGCTGCTCCGAGGCCCTGCCAGCTTCCCTGTACCAAATAAAACAGCCTCAGTTTTTCCTCTGAGCTGTTCCCTGGCTCTCCCAGGCAGGCAGGAACATTTCCCTGCTCCGTGCCCTGCCTGCTCCCGTCCCATCCCATGCCTTCTCATCCCATCCCATCCCAGCCAGCAGCACTCCACCCACTCGGAGGGTGGGAGGTAGGATCAGGAGTCCTGGGGCACTGCACCCTTCTGTGAGCCCCACAAACACCAGGGGCCAAGCCACGAAGGAACAGGGAGCACAGGAAAGGCCTCAGTCCTGCCAAAAATCCTGCCAAAAGCTCAGGGAATGGAAATAAGTGAGCTTGGAGGCAGGGACGCTGTGAATAAACGGGGCAGAGCACAGGACAGGGGGCAGGCAGCCCACAGCAAACAGCTCTGCCCCTTGTCGCCAGACCCCAGATGCCTTCAGCATACAAAGAGGGCAATAAACCCCAGGAAACAGATGTCCACAATGTGCTTCCCAGCCCCTCTGCTCCCAGAGGGAAGCAGCAAGTTAATATCCTGTGCTAGACCCAGCCAGTGCCTGCCTGGTGACACTCGGGGACAGCTTGTGACACTTTCCTTCCACCTCCTGCCTCTTGGGGACTCGAGACCCCCCTTTGCAGCCACGAGTTTGTTGGCATCCCGTGAACTCTGGAGAGGTCAGGATCAGACTTGCAGGAATGCTGCTGGTTTCATGGTGAGGGTGGGAAATGCAGCCGGGCAGGAGAACCTGTCCTGATCTGGGTCCGTGGTCCCCGCTCTGAGAAGCTGCAGCTGGGATTTGGGACAAATCACTTTGGCTTCCTGGTTCTATTTTCCTGCTGTGATATGAGTAGGGGGAAAGTTCTGATTCTGGGAGAGGGAACAGCACTTCTCCATCACCAGGGTGGACATTCAGGGTGTGAGATCACTCCCTCTGCTCACCTGCTTGGACTCAGTGCCAGGTGAGGACATCAGAGCGCTCCGGGCTCAAAGCCTGCACGAGTAGGAGTTCCCCAGGACCTCATTTTGGATCAGGAATGCATTGCCCTGAGCATGTGTGGGACGTGGTGATGCTCGGGGCCTGCTGGGCACGCAGGCTCCTGCAGAACTTGGCTCAGGAGGTGGTGCCAAAGGCTGGAACAAGTCGGCAGGCTCAGCTCAGCTGGGCTGGGTGCAGAGCGAGTGGCTGCAGGCACAGGACCTGATGCCACCTCCCAGGAATGCCTTGGTTTCACAACACCGGGGGTCCTTCCCCAGGACGAGAGCACCAAAAGCCATATTTTGGGTACATGTAAGATGCAACAGAAGGAGCCTGAGCTCCTCCACAGCCTGAGAACCTTCCCTTCCCTCTGGGAAGGGTGGAGATCCCTGCCAGGAGCCAGCTGTGCCATAGCCAGGCTGGCTGGGAGCTGTGGCCTGCTGCATTCTGCAGAATTCTTCCACGTGCCAAGGAAAAACAGGCAGTGGACACACCCATCCATCCATCCACCCACAGCCCCTGTCCTGCAGCCCTGCACGGAGGAGCAGCAGCAGCACTGCAGCTATTTCAGGTCCAGCACATCTCAGGAGTCTCTCCCTGTGCAGATTGAGGCTTCTCAGCCCACCTGAGGCAGCGGCAGCTTGGCAGGAACCCCTGTTGGAGTATCTGTGGAGCAGGCACAAACCGAGATGGGAGGAGGAGAGCAACTCTTGACAAAGCTCGTTTGTGCCTCTACAAAAGCCTCCACTGTTTTTTAACAGGAGATGAAGATAAGAGATCGGTGATAATCAAACCAGTCTGGGCCATTCCGGAGCTGGAAAGGCCGGAATTCCTGCCTGCCAAGGATCCCTGCTATCCCAGGAGGGGTGGTGATTGAGGGCTGCCTCCTCCAGGTAGGGAACAGTGGGTTTAAGTGGCTTTATGAAGGTGCAGTCAGGTGATGTGACCGATGTCTGGCACTTTGCTTAAAGCACCAAGCCCTGGATTCACGTGGGAATCTCACCTTCCATTAAAATCCCAGCCTAGCAGATTTTAGACCTGCTGGATGCCCTCAGGCACAGCAGGGTAGTTGAGACAAATGCAGATCTTGTGATCTTCAAGACAGCCTGATCTGCAGGAGAATTCTCTTTTTTTGGGATGCTATTTTGGATTCAGGATGCACCAGAAACTAAATCACCACCGAAACAAAATCCCTGCGGGTCTGTGGGGTGGCTGGGCCAAGGAGGAGGGCTGATGGTGCTGCCCAGTTCTCACGTGGGAGAGAAGCAGGTGTTTTTTGGGGGAGAACACAGTCCCTGGGAGTGGTTTTTCAAATGATTGTGATTGGAAACAGGAAGGAATTGCTACACACAGAGGAGTCTGTGGAAAGGGTTACTGGGACACTGAAACCAGCTCCAAACCACCTCACACAGCGAAAGTCAAATTAGGAATGAAAATCAGGATTTCCAACGGAGAGAGAACCTCCAGAAAAATCTGTGGCAAGTCTGCAAAGTCACAGCAACTCCCTCAGCATTCCAAACAAATCCAGAGGCATCCGGGAGGCTGAGGCAAACCCCAGGGGCAGTGCCCCTGGCAGTGCCCTTGGCTTCCAAAGCCTGTCCTGAGGCCCAGATCAGGGCTTGGGTCTCCTCAGAGCCTTTCCTGGATGCTCTAAAAACCTGGAGTGCTGAAAACCCCCATCTGCTGCCTGTTCCCTCTCACAGCAACCACCACAACCTTGCGAGGAGCACAGAGGTAGCACTCGGCCTGCTGAGCCCAGCGAGGCAGGGCTGGGCTGTTCTTCCAAGGGCTGTGCTGGCCAAGGATCTGGCGGATGTGGAACGTGTTATAGCAGGGGATTTATGGAGCACAAACATTCCTTTCCTATAGTCTCAATGCTGACAGCAGGCACCATCCTTAATTGTGTTCTGTCAGAGAACAACTGCAGGAGTTGGAGATCTCAGCCCTTGGTGGTGTTTTTAGGGAGTCAGATCTGTCCTAGGCAAGAGCTGGAGGGAGCTGACGGGACCGAATCCTTGCCAGGCACACACATCCCATTTTGGACGTTTTTTGTGTTCCTCCACCTCCATCAGCTGGCACAGAGCCAGGCAACATTTTAGAGGAAAAAAAAAAATCACCCTGAGTGTGAAAATCAGCTCAAGGAGCTCAGGCACTTTGTGTCCACCATCAGCAGCCTCTTGCTGAGGTGAAATCACTGCTTTTTGGGAAACCTTTGGTTAACAGCCTGTGCAGGTGGGGGCATTTTCCTGCTCTGCCTGGGTTGTGCAGATGCCTGACCTGCATGACTCATTCCAAAGACTTGTGGGGTTTTTAGGAATTCAGATATTTTGCTGCCCAAGTTCCTCATTCCCAGCTGAACTCCTCACAAACACAAGTTCATCTCATCCACAGCTCTGCAGAAGGGAACTTGTCCCACTCAGTCAGATATTCCAAGGGGAATATATTTGTCCCAGGCCTCCTGGAACCTTGGTTTAAACTTGGACCTGTAGCATTGTGGACAAACCCCCCCAGTTTGCCAGGGCAGCACTTTTGGGTCAGGATGACCACGGGATTTTGGGGAATTCTCCAACTGCCCACCCCTCGGAGCCAAACACAAACCCATCCTCAGCCCTGCTGCCCCCTCCCAGTGCCCCCCACCCCAGCCTACCTAGGATGCCATCCCTGAGCTCCTTGGTGATGATGGGCAGGTCATCCACGTCCACAAAGTGCAGGTGTCTGTCCGAGGGCTGGCTGGCAGCAGCCGAGAGCTCCAGGAAGTTGCTGCGGCCGGTGCTGACGATGAACACCGTCACCCCCATGTCCTTCAGCAGCTGCATGGGCTCCGAGATGTCATCCGTGGAGAAGCCATCTGTCACCCACACCAGCACCTTGGGCACGTCCGGCCGGGCCCCAGCCTCGCCGCTGAAGAGCTTTTCCTTGGCGTAGCTCAGCGCTTTGCCCGTGTTGGTGTCACCCATGAGCTGCCGCGTGTCACGGATGGCTTTCCTCAGGGTGCCAGCCGTCAGGTACTGGTCAAACGGGAACTCCATGGTGGGCGTGGTGCTGATGTGGATGATGCTGGTCTGGACGTCCCTGGGGCCAAAGGTGAAAGGGTGCAAAAGGTCCCACATGAATTCCTTGACCCTGGAGAACTCATAGTGGGAGACGCTGGCAGAGCTGTCCAGCAGGAAGAGGAGGTCCCCCTCCGTGTTGGAAATGGGTGGCTGGGGACCTGGCAGGCGAGAGAGAGGGAACAGCGTTAGGGGAATGGTGTGAACCCAAAACCTGCGCAGGCACCTGCTAGGAAAGCTTGGTTATCTTGTGCCAAATCCCAGGATTCAGGGAGAGGTGCTGGCTGAGACGGCAGAGGCACAGAAGATCTCCGGGAACAACAGGAGGGATCAGACAGAGCCTTCAGAAACAGGGAAAGTTAAAGATACCTGGAGATGGTCATTTACAAGGGCACAGAGTGACAGGGCAAGGGGGGATGGCTTCAAACTGACAAGCACAGGCTGCCCAGAGAAGCTGTGGTTGCCCCTGGATCCTTGGAAGTGTCCAAGGCCAGCTTGGATGGGGCTGGGAGCAACCTGGGATAGAGGAAAGTGTCCCTGCCCATAGTAAGGGGTGGAATGAGATGATCTTGAAGGTCCCTTCCAACCCCGACCCTTCCCTGATGCTGTGACCAGGCTGGAGAGACCTGCAGCCCAGCTGGATCCCAGCCAGCTCCGCGTGACCCAGCACAGCTCGCCCTGTGCCACAGACACTCCCCCGCAGCACCCTGGCGCTCAGAGCCGAGCAGAAAACAAAAGTGAAGTCCAGGAATCACCACATCACCCAGCGGAGCTGAACTGTGACCCCACAGGTCCCTGCCCCTGGATCCCAGAACTCCCAGGGGCGTTCCAGCAGGGCTTTGCTTCGTGCTGCTGGCTGCACAAAGCCACAGCTCTGAGCTCTCCGCTCTGCTGGAAGGAGGACAAGCCACTGGTTTGGCTGGCAGGACACGGGGAGAGATCTTGGCAAGGCAGGGTTGTTCTTCCCTCTGCTCCTCACCGGCTTGAGAAGCGTCCCTCGCTTCCCAAATGTTGCAACAAGCAGCTGGGAGAGCTTCTGGCACTGGCAGGGCAGGGATCAATGGCCAAAGGACGTCGCTTGCAGCAGTAAACAACAGGGTCATGTGCACAAGCACTGGGAGGGGAATTGGGAATGCATCCCGAGGGAGCAGAAATCTGCCAGGATGCTGCCAGAGCTACCTGCATGGGGAACACCCGGCTGAGCACAGCGTGAAACCCCACAAGAACAAAGGAGAGTCACGGCCGTGTCCTTCTGTCAGTACCCTGCAGCTCTGGGGCACCAAGAGAGCCGGGCATCCCGTTAGCATCCCTTAAATGCTGGTTTGCCCCATCACCCACTGCTGGGAATAGCTGTGTTAATTAGGAAGAGCCCCAGTCTGACACCACAGGGTTCTGCCTCGGTTAACAAAACCACCCGCTAAACCCACCGGTGGGCAGGGGAGTGTTTTGGAGCTGAAGGGAGCCTCTGTGGGTGGAGCAGACAGCTTCTCCTTCATTCAAACACCCTCCCACCTGTAACACTCGGTCCTGCCTGAGATGGAAACAAATTCCTCCCGCTCAGCAGAAAGAATCCGTAAAAAAATCGAGGCAAAGGCTCTCCCCCACATCAGGAACGTGGCAACGCTGCATCATCCCCCCCGTGCAGGTCCGGGCTTTCAATTCCCTCATCCTGCCTCCTGCTCTTTGTCCTGCATCCAGTACAAACATGCCATCCATGCCAGAGGTGGGGCCGTGGAGGTTTGGTACCAGAAAATCCCTGCTTACGCAAGCTGCTGCTGTTTTCAGGCACTTTCCTCGCTTTAGACCTCATGGCGAGGTGCCAGATGAGGATTTCTCACTCTCTGGGGGACGTTCGGAGGGAAAGGGGCATCCACGAGCACTTCCCTGCCTCCTGAACTGTCAGGAATAACTGCAGACCTCATCACTGCGCTCTGCTGGAGCCTGGGGAGTGACACGGGACACGTGGCAGGGTCCTGCTGTCACTCCCTGCGTGATGCCCGCTCAGTGCCCTCGGATCAGAACTGTTTTGAAGGGCTTGAGATGGGAGCACAATGTCACTATGGAAACACAACGCTGCCTGCTGGCTTTTCCAGGAGGAAAACAGCTGGCCAGACTTCCCTGTGATGCTGACAGGAGACATCCGCTCGCAGAGCTCCCCACGCTCTCAGCTGGGAGCTGAACACGCTCCACACGCCTGATTTACACGGGCTTGGAGCTCGTGGGGCTCAGTTACAGCCAAAACAGATCATGTCCTGTCTGGGTTAACTGTGTTTGACATCCCACGTTTGTCTTCTCCTCTCGCTGCCTGGCCACGCAAGGGAAAAAGTTCTGCAATGAGAGGGAGGCAGGAGGAACTGAGGAACACGGGCTGAGCTTCCCTGTGGCCCCTCTGGATCACAGTGAGAGGCAGGAGGAGGAAGGCAGCACCTCTCCCTGGCAGAGAATTGTCCCCCCCAAGCCACCCAGGAGGGGCTTTACAATTCAAACCACACCACAGACCCCATGGGAGATGGGGAGGTGACCTGCGTGATGAAGGGCTGACACCCACCAAGCACAAAATACTTGGGTGGTTAAAAGCTCCAGCTCACCCACGGCACAGAGTTCAGGCTGGGAAATGGCCCTTCAGACAAATCCCAACAGCAGGAGGGGAGCTGTGCTGCCATCTCCCATGATCTTTCCATGAGTTTCACTCTACAATCGTGGAATTATGCCGGTGCTTCAGAGGTCAGTAAGTGCAGGGTCCCCACAAAGTGTGTATGGATGGGCCATGTCTTTGTTTTTCACTCACAACAGCAACATCCCCATCATTTTCTGCTGATGCCAGCCCAGGAAACGACAATCAAATTCCATTTATCCGAACCCAAACTACCAAAAGGTTGTACTCTACACTGATGCAGCAGAGATCTGAACCTGTACCCAAAGAGGGAAGGGGGGGAATTGGTGATTCTGCCTTGACCTTGTGCACGAATCCAGTACCCATTGTCCAGAACAATCCAGTTCCCATTGTCCAGAACAATCCAGTCCCCATTGTCCAGAACAATCCAGTTCCCATTGCCCAGAACAATCCAGTCCCCATTGTCCAGAACAATCCAGTTCCCATTGTCCAGAACAATCCAGTTCCCATTGCCCAGAACAATCCAATCACCCCTGAGCGGGTGGAAGCACCAGTGGCCACCCAGCAGCTTCCTCACTTTGCCCACTGCACATCACTAACACACACACTTTGCCTCTGGAGCAGGGCACAATCCCTCTGGAATGCCATGGCTGGCTCTGTCCCACACCCTGAAGCTCTGAGCATTGTTTAGAGCCCGGGTTGGGAAAATGCCACACGCTCCCGGGGCAGCAGGATGGCAGGACAATGGGAATAGCTGCTGCCTGGGTGGACTTGGAGCACTGGGACAATGCCAGAAGCAGCAGCACCGGTCCTGCCCCAGCCTGGGACACTGAGGGGCAGAACCCAGTGAAGGATCTGAGCCCCAGCCCCAGCCTGGGACACTGAGGGGCAGAACCCAGCAG
>VZTI01003483.1:1020840-1042357 GCA_013397865.1 Struthidea cinerea
GAGGGTGAAAACTTCCCCTGGAAATCCAGGAAAGGTTTGTGCAACCCCAGCACAGGTGGGAAGTCACCCAAGGAACCAGGAATCCAACTGGGCAGGGCTTGGGTTGGAAGGCCAGACCTTGCCCAGCTCTTATCAGCCCAGTTGTGGCTCAGAGGATGCTGAGAGCAACAGAAATACCAACATCAGCTCCAGGTTTTCCCCCAAAATGACCAGGAACAGCTCACCCACTGTGTTTCACACTTAATTTCTGCTCAGCTGCAGGCTGGTGGCTGAAAGGCACCAACTTCACCTCCCTGACCCCAGAAATGCCAGCCTGACTTCCAGCCCAGGGTCAGGCCCCGAGTCTGGCACTTCTCAGTTACCTCTGTGCCATGTAGGGCTCAGCCTCGAGTCACCTCTTATTTTTGTTTGACTTGGAAGACAAACTACAAAAATAGATGTGTTTACTCACAGCATTCACCAGGTTTATGTTTCTCAGAAGATGAGCGGCGCTAGGAATGACTCCTCAGTGAGGTAAAGCCCGGCTTATAGATGATCTCTTTTATCCCAAAGCTCCCTAAAAAGCCACTCAGCACAAGAACTCAGCCACTGCTGGGGTGAAGAGCAGCAGCCTGAGCTCTGAGCCCTGAATTCTGGCTGCCTCAAGGCTGGAGATTTCATCTTCTCCTTGCTCCTGCCTGGAACTGCTGTAATTCCACAGCCGGAGCAGAGAACCCCTCACAGGGGCAACAGCAAAGCACAGCGTGGATCTTCTCTCTCTCAGGGGCTCCTGGATCTCTCCTGATGCCAGGTAGGTCAGAAACAGCCCAGCCCTGTGTGTCCCCGTCCCTGTGAGGGCTGCCCTGGGTGTGCAGCAGCCGAGCTGGGAGCTCTTGGGTTGGCAGAACTCATCCCCACCCCTGCGCAGGGATGCCAGAGCTGTCCTCGGGCACGGAGGAGCTGGCAGGGAGATCTCACCCTCAGCTTTCCCTCAGCCAGGACGAGGAGGAGCCTGGGAAATACTGACCCCAAAAAACCAGGCAGGACACAGGCTCAGAAACACTGATCCCCAAATAACCAGGCAGGACACAGAGCCAGAAACACTGATCCCCAAATAACCAGGCAGGACACAGCCTCAGAAACACTAACCCCCCAAAATCAGGCCCAGAAACA
This sequence comes from Struthidea cinerea, assembly GCA_013397865.1. Lineage (NCBI taxonomy): Eukaryota > Metazoa > Chordata > Aves > Passeriformes > Corcoracidae > Struthidea > Struthidea cinerea. The sequence continues at coordinate 1,021,993 of VZTI01003483.1, forward strand.
CAGACCCCCAAATAACCAGGCAGGACACAGAGCCAGAAACACTGATCCCCAAAAAAACAGGCAGGACACAGTCCCAGCCATTCTCGAGTGTCCAAAACTCCCCCAGATCCCACAGTGAGTGCAACCCCAACCCCAGCAGCAGGGCAGGAGGACGCAGATGAACTTCTGGAGCCCGAGGCTTTGCCAGACCGACGTTCCCAAGCCCTCTTTGCTGTGACAGAGCTGCCATAAATAAATGGGTAGGTGTTAGACATCAAGATCTGGTTCCAGAGTGCCAGCAACTGCACTGGAGTCAGGGTACAAACGTGGGTGAGCCCCTGAATGTCCCGAGCAGAGACCCGCCAGGTCTTTAGGACCAGCACCTCTTTCCAAAGACTGCAAGAGATGTCTTGAAAGCTTCAGAGGGCTTTGGGAGGAGTGGCTGATTCAGATCCCAGATCCCTACAGCCTGGCTGAGCCAACTTTTCCATGCAGCTCATAATTCCTTGGACTTAGCTGGGCACGAGTTCGATGGCTCTGAAAGGGGGGAACCTTTCATGTTTCTCCCCGAGAATCTCGAGCAGAGATTCTCCCAGATTTTAAATTCCTGCTTCATTCCCTTCACGAGACAGGATCTGACTGCCTTTTTCCCAGCTGGACCTCACTTTGCTTGCCAGGAACCCAAATAGCTCCGAAAATTGGACTCACTTCTAAGCAGTACGAGCGAGGTCTGCGTGGAGTGGTCAATTTTTAGCCAAGGGCTATTCTTTAGAGTGGATCATTTTCCTTATTGCTTGACTTCTTTGCCCCATCCCCATCCTGTTAGGAAAGCCCAGACGACCGGGAAAAGCCAAGTTTAAGAGGCTCTCCTTAGAACTGCGTTTCCTGAGGAATTTCCACCTACGTAAGGAGCTGCTGCTTCCCCTCCAGCAGCAAGTTCTCAGCCTTGAGAGCTCCCAGCCTCTCTCAACAGTTGCAGTCTCCTACATTTGTCCGTCTGGGAGAGAGGAAAAAAAAAACCAGTTTGGAGCATCCTGCAGGGATGCAGAGGAGACTCCAGCATTTGGACAGTCCTTGTTGGTCTGCAGGGAGGAGCCAGCACAGGAACAAACCAAAGCAAAGGAGATCAGATTGCCTCGCCCAGGAGGCTGCCCTGGCATCTGTTTCTCTTACTTCACCTTCTGTCCCCAATTTCTGTGAATCCCTGCAGTAATTCGGGCAGATTTGCAGCCTCAGACCACACTCGGGGCTCTGTCACGGCTGTTCCATCCAGCCCTGGCTCCCGTTTCAGGCCGTGGTGGCCTCAGGAGAGGCCATCAGGGCATTTTCCCCCTTCCCTGGAGCCACAGCCCCTGGGTGGTGGGGAACAGCCCCACGGGAGAGCTGCTGCTGCCATCAGCTGCGTTTTAGGTGCGCTCTGTTTTTAGGGGATTGTGCAAGTCCTGCCAGGCTCTGAGCGTGCAGGGTGGGTGGGGGAAGCAGCAGGGACAGTGATGGAGGGGCCTCCGAGCACCCACCAGCCCCACATCCAGCCACAACAGGAAAGGGAAGCAGCGTGGGGCTGGGAGTTCCCACCGGGAGAGGCTCCTGGCCCCCTCTGGAAGCGCAGCTGCAGCAGAGCTGGCCAAGCTCCGCTCCTGCTCTCAGCCTGGAATTCGGAGTGAGGCCGATTTTCCATCAGCCTCAACACCCAGGTGACAGCTCCAGCCTCTCCACTCCCAGCTCTGCGGCCTTCTCCTCCTTCCCTGAGACCAGAGCAGCTTCACTTCAGGATAAATCCAGCCCTAAAGCCGCCACGCTGGGGCAGAACAGCTCCAGCACCGCTGTGGCTGCAGCGGAGGTGCAAACTGGGCCAGTCTGGGACGGAGATTTCCATTTCTCTCCCTGCTCCAGGCTGCCAGAAAGGCACCAACCCTCATTTTCAGGGTCTGTAACAGAGCTGCCTCTAAGGTGGCCTTTGCTGAGGGCTCACTTTGCATCTGGGGCTTTTCACCCCCTCTCAGTGAGAGGCACAAACATGTGAGCAGGAGCAAAGCTCGGAGCACAGCAAACAATCACCCTTTTTGTGCGAGGCCGGCAGGGCAGCTGGGGAGAGAGTGGGAGGGAAGGGAATGACTCCCTGTGCTGTCAGCAGGGTTTCTCCAGCCCAGCTGACCTTGGCCAGCTCCCTCCCTGCTCCTGGAACACTTGGGGAGTTGTCCCCCCGTGGTGGTTTAGTGTCAGAGGGGGCACAGCATGGGATCAGCTCTGAGTCAGCTCCTCCTTCGAGGCACCAATTCTTCATTTTCCATGAGTTCAGCGAGTTCTAGAGGTGCAGGTGGCCTTGTGGGGCCAGGCTTTGGAGCACAGACAGGATGGGGCAATGAACAGGCTGCTCCTGAGGGCAAATCCTGGAGGAAAATCCTGCCTGGACATCAGCAGAGTCGATCATAAACCACACAGCCCCATTCCCTACCCCATCACCCAACCCCACAGACTTTCCATAAGGGAATCTGGCCATGGGGGAAGAGCAGGAGCCTCACTGGGTGGCCTTTGGGGACGTGATCCTGTCTTATCCACCTGGAATCATTCCTGGGAAGGGCCACGCTGAGCTCTGGGAGGGCTGAGTGAAACGTGGGACTAACGAGGGGGATGAGTCTTGCTGCCATCAGCAAGTTGCTATTTCCAGCCAGAAGAAGGCAGATCAGAAATCCTGTGGGACAAACCAGCCCAGGGAATCGAGGGCTCTGCTGGGAACTGCTCTGCCTGACATCCAGCCCTTCCTCACTGCCAGCCTCACACCCTCCCACTTCAGCCTGGGGAAATAGCTGCCATTCCAGCAGCTCTTGGAGAAAGAGGTGGCTGGGTGTGTGCAGAGCCACCCAAACAATTCCCATCTCTTTTGGGGATAAAAGACTTCTGTTCCAGAGCCGGGTGCTGTCATTCCTGAACGCTGAAAGAACAACCAGAGCACAAATATTCCTCCAGAAATGAGTGTCACTGTCGGACAGGAATGTCCTCTCTGCTCTGCACCCTTCCGTGGGGACTCAGCTCCCTCTGCAAGATAAATCTGCTTTTTCAGCCAAGAAAGAAGAGGCAGGTGAATGGATGTGACTGCAGAGCCCATCCACACTCCCCACTTCCCAGCAGGAAAGAGAAACCAAACAGAATCCAGTAAGAAGCATTACTCAAGTAGGGAAGGAGTTCAGGTGCCCCTGTGAGGGTTCTGAACATGTGGAAATCTGCCACTGCAGCAAATTCCTCGAGAATGGCCCTAAAAATCCCCCCCCAAAATGGGATGGGGCGCTGGGAATGCTACTAAAAATTCTGAGGAATGGGAACAGCAACAGAGGAGCAGCTGCACCCACACCAACACTGACCCCGTGCACTCAAATCCTGGTCTTCACTGAAAATCTGCAATTCCAGCTATTCCTCCCCTTCCCAGCTGCAGCCCTGAAGCAGGGAATGAAGGAGCACTTACCACCTCCACAGTCATTTTCCCTGCTGCCTCTCAACAGGACAGCCAAAGCTGCAGGTATTTACATAAAAATGGGATGCAGGGTGGAAAACGGGGAGGAGAATCCTGCTGGAAATCTCGGGTGGTGCCGGTGCTGCTCAGGAGGGAAGCTGTGTTCACACTGGGCTGCTCCAAGCGTGGGGCCTGCCCTGCTCCCTTCTCCCTGCTCCCTGGGCATGGCTGTCCCGCAGAGGAAGTCTGGCAGATCCTGTTTTGCAGAGTTCTCCCACTCCCACATGGGGCTTTTTCTGCCTCTGCTTCGCTTCCTGGCACCTGTCAAGGACGTTGTTGTTGGGATGCTTTGCCAATAAAAGGCACTCAGAGCTTCTCCTCCCATTCGTTCTCTCTCATCCCTCGTCTCCAGGACTCACAAACGCTTGGGAGGCCACGGCAAGCTGGGCAGGGATGGAGGGAACACCTGGAACAGGATGGAGAGATCGCACAGAGGGGTAAAAAAAGGAAAATTGAGGCAGAATGGAACAGTTTAAATTTTAATTAAACAAAAGGGCTTTTTGCCTGCTGTCCCTCAGGCTATCCATGTTACTGCTTCCATCATGAATGCAGGCTCCCAAGACTTCTCTCCTTTCAGGGAATTCCCTACAAATCTCCGAAGCTGTGGTGGAATTCTGGGGGTTCTCCCCCCTTCTCTCCTGGCCCTTCAGCCCAGTCCATGGCAGGATGTGAGGGGACACCCATTGCTGCAGCTTTCACCAGCAAAACCCACAGTGTTTCCACCCCACACGTCAGACCTCTGACCCTGCCCGGAATCCAGCATTTTCCCAGGATTGCAGATGAAAAAGCCGACGGTTTCAGTGCAGGGATTCCTGGAATCATCTTTTGTTACGGCTGATCGTTAATCAGGGGTGACGAGACTTTCCTGCGAGGCCGTTCTGGAAGGAGCACGGGAGCTGGAGCCTGAGCCATGCCACGGATCCTGCAGTACCCCAAATCCTTCTGGAGGATGCCAGCAGGAATGCAAAGACCCTTTTGCCCCGTGCTAGACCGGAGTAAGACACAGAGGGGTCACAAACCCAAAGGGTTTTAATTTCTGGTTGTGAACGATCCAGACGCGGGAGGAACTCCAACAGTGACCTCATGGAAATGTCTGGTGCCAGAGGAACACTTGGCCAGGCTTTGGAGGGAATTTTCTTCGTCTCCAGAATGTTCATGGGGTTTTTCTGAGCAGCACATCCAGCAGGGCTGACAGGGAGATGCTGCATCTGTTTTGGAACAGCCGCTGCCCTGGGGTGCAACTCCCATCACATTTTCCTCTCTCCTTCCAGGCTTTCCTGGGATGAAAAAGGGACTTGCTGGCCTCCAGTTTTTCCCTCTAATCACTGTCAGTGGGAATCTGCCAGTTCCTGTGGAATGGCTCAGCACAAACCTGGCTTTGCTGCTTCCTGGTGGAAACGAGGGAATTCTGCTGCTGCAGCATTTGTACTCCAAGAAATTTCCAGCTCTCTTTTTCCAGCTCACAGGGCACAACAAACCCCGTTCCCCATCACTGCTGTCTCGATGAGACAACCCCAAAATCTCACCACACCCTTTGCCAGCCACATTGCTGTGGCTAAAATCGTGGCAAGGAGCAGCAAAGTCTTGAATGATCAAAGCAAACACCAAAAAGCCCCGTGAACAAAGGGCCCTTCATCAAGGAACCGAGCAGCTGAGGTGAGTTCCACCCCCAGGACCTGTGCAATCCCAAGGAAAGCTGATTTTCCAAGTGCTGACAGGAATGGTCTGGCCCAGGTAGGCAGAGCCACGCCCAGGTAGTGAGAACAAACCCGAAGAATAATGGCGTTATTCCCACCCTTATTCAGCTGAGTGACATCTTTAATTGCAAAATTTTAAAAAATTGGTTTTCTGTCTTCCCCCTGCTCCCTCTGCTTCGGTGGGATATGGAGTATGGAATCATGAATAAGCAGGAAATCAGGGGGTTGAATGAACCCTCTCCCTGTAACCTGAACTAAAATGCTCTGGTGCTCGGAAGCAATGACTGATTTCCTCTCTGTGCTTCGTTTTCCCGTGGATTTCTGAGTATCTGGAGCCCGGCTGTGACTCGGAGGAGTATCCCAGGCAGAGTGGTTTTCCTGGTGCATCTGGCTGAGGCTGGGTCGGACGTGTCCAGCAGCAGGTGAAGGGCAGCTGGTGCCTGCTGGAGAGAAAAGTGCTCTTTGTCACAGCATCTGTCCCCAAAGCTGACACAATCCCGGCCTCCCTCTCCGGGGGCCGAGACCTCGGAGGGGAAAGGCGGTGTGGGAGAGGGGAGCCGGCTCCAAGAAGAAATAGGAGCTCTCCACAAGCAGTTTGGTTGGATTTCTTCCCTCCTTCCCACGCCCTGGTGTGGTAAAGCCCAAGCTCCTGGCAGGAGAGCCAGGCCCTGCACAGCTGAGCTCGTTTAGGGCAAGGATGGGGATGGGGAGTTTTGTTTGCCGGATGGATTCAGCAGACACTCGTTCCTCTCAAACACTGAGTGCTGTGTGAGCAGAGGGGCTCCGTTGGCACCTCAGCAGCAGCTGGTGGAGGGAGGCTGAGGGATCCAGGATGGCTGAAGAGGTGGGACCCTGAATGTGAGGGTCAGCACAGCTAAAATAGACACCAAAAGGCAAACCTTTCCCAAATGTGCTGAGCAGAGTCCCAGCCTCAGCATCACAACAGGAGCTGCAACAGCCCTGACTGCTGAGGGGAAGCTGGTGAAGGATTGTTCAGGGACACAGCAGATATTCCGGGCTTTCAGCAGCCAGAAGTCTGGAGGAAGTCTGCTCCCCTGCTTTCTAATTTTACTTCTGTTCATCCATGTAGGGTCTAGGGCTCGGTTTCCTCAGCTCTGTCCCGAGTGCTTGGGAAACAATGGAGGAGGCACGAGTGGGGCTGGCAGCACCTGAAAGCAGAGAGCAAACCAGACAGCACCCCTGGCTCGTCTGGGAGCTTCTGGCTTTGCTTCTTGTCTCTCCCCGAGGTTCACGCAAACCATTGAAAGCCAGGTCCAGCCCTGCACATCCTGTCTGCTTTTCCCCTCTGGAGGAAGGAAAAGTGTGTCTCAGGGGGCAGCAGCACGCCAGCATCTCCTGCTGTGAGCCAGCTGTCCTTGCCAGCGTGGCCTGGCTGACCTTGGTGATGCTGAACCCACCAGAGGAACAAACTGCTTCGTGCAGAGACGTCCTGTCTCCCAAAGCAGCCCAGAGTCAGGCTGGCAGAACAACCTCCAGCTCCTAAAAGGGCTTGGAACGGCTTTCCAGCTTCCCCTTGGATACCCAGTGCGATAACTTGTGCCAGCAGGTCTGGTCAAAGCCCCAGACAAGAATATGCTGAAAGGCAAAGAAAAGGCAATTCTGCTTTCCCCTCCCTCCTCCCCAAACGTCTGTGGCGAGGAGTCCCTTCAGAGGCCATCACCTCTCTGTGCCTGTGGGGAAATCCTCGACAGCCTTTAATGCATCCTGCTGTGCCCCACGCCCTGGAGGTGCCGGGGATCTGCTCAGGGCTCCGTAGCAGCAGCAGATCCTCAGTGCAGATTGCTTTCCTGGGACACCACTGCATCCAGCTGCATCCCTGTTTGCTCCTGCTGACAAGGGACCCGGAGCCAGCTCCCCTCACACCCTTGGCCACCTGCCCTGGCTCTTCCCACGCCGCACTTTCTCCTGGCACTTCCCACCCCGTAGTCCAAACCCGTCGTCCTCAGCGGGGTGGGAACGAGTTGATCTTTACAGCCCCAAACCACCCTGTGATTCCCCAGGCTGGTTCTTCCTTTCCCGGAGAGGGACGAGGGAGGTGCAGGGGCTGGGGGTTGTGGTTGTGCCCTCGCCCCGCTCGCCGTGAGCTGCCAGGATGGGCAGAGCAGTCACACGCGGCGTTACTGGCATTGCAACGCTTAGGAGGGTGTTGCCGAAAGAGGAATTTCAGCCCCTTGGTTTATTCACTGTTCTGCTGAGGAGCAGGAGCAGAATTAACCCTAATTCAGGAATTAACCCTCCTGCTCCACCCCGCGCTGCTGCTGCCCAGGGGTTACAGCGCCAGCGCCTCTGGAAAATGCCCTGGCAGCTGCGGGCAGCTCCCTAAAAGCTCACCAGCTGGCACAGCTCCAAGCTGGGATGCTCCCTAAGGACCAGTGTCCCTTCCAGTAACTCCCAGTCATCCTCCTGAATGCAGGAATACCCCGAGGAAACACCTTCATGCTCCTCCTTGCAGCTGGCTCAGGAGAGAGGAGTCCACAGGTGTGGTTTTTGGGAAGGATCCCAAGGCCAGGTGCCCAGCAAGGCGGCATTCCTGGAGCGCAGCTGGGGAGTGTCCCTTGTGCCCCCCTCGCTGTCCCTGTGTCACAGGCACTCGCGTCTCTGCCGAGCGGCCAGGGAGGAGCTGCCAGGGAAAGCTGGCAGGGATTGAAACGCTGCTGGCAGCCACGGGCACCCACCCGCAGCCTGGGCTGCTGGGACACGCCAGGGGCTGTCCCGGTGCCCACCCAGCCTTTCCATGAGCTCAGGCGCTGGCAGGGAGCAGGAATGCGAGGCACGGCCGGGACAGCGGCGCAGCCCTGGAGCAACGTGGGCAACTCCCAGCTCTTCCCTGGGAAAGCGGCTCTTTTGTCGGGCTGATAATTGTCCCTCTGTTTTCCCCCTGGGGAATGGGGTGTAGATCGTTCCCTTCCCTTCCGTGGCACAGCCCAGGAGCGCTGCCCAGCCTGGCCTGGCACCGCTCTGTCACACGGGGATGGTGGCAGTCCCCAAATTCCCCCCGGCACTGCTCTGGCACCGCTCTGGCACGGGGGATGGTGGCAGTCCCCAGCCTGTCCTGGCACCGCTCTGGCATCGCTCTGGCACCGCTCAGTCCCAGGGGATGGTGGCAGTCCCCAAATTCCCCCCGGCACTGCTCTGGCACCGCTCTGGCACGGGGGATGGTGGCAGTCCCCAGCCATCCCGCTGCCACACGCAGGCACAGGGATCATTGCCAGCAGCAGCTCGGCTCTGTGGGAGCCGTGTCCCTGTCCAGCTGCGGGAGGTGGCTGGGATCAGCTCAGGGAAAGCAGTGACAGCCGCTTTGGGAGGTGGCTGCTGGCACTGACGGAAGGTGCCTGCGTTGTGCCAGGGCACACGGATCCCCCGGAGCTTCCTTTTGGGAAACAACGCTGCATTTTCCATCATGGGATCACACCAGCACATACTCCCTCCCGCTTGGCGTTTTTCAGCCCTCAGCAGCTAAATAGGATCAGATCTGGCCAAAAACCCGGCGAGAAACGCTGTTAACCAGCAATGGCCCTGCTCAGGCAGAAGGATCCATCCCGGAATCCATGCCCAGGTGCGTGGCTGGGAGGGATCCCGCAGGACGGACGCCCCAGATGTCCCAGGCTCAGCCCCACAGCCCCATCTCGAGGCCGGGGCGCAGCGGGAGCAGCTGCTCCTCCGGGCACAGAACCAGCTCCATCAGGAGTTTGCAAACAATACACGGAATTCGGGGAAGTTCCATCCTGGAGGGTGACAGCTAAAGGGGGACCAAGGCCACCGTTAGTGCCCCAGCCCCGTTCTCCCAGGGCAGTCTGTGACCCTTCCTGCAGCCCCTTAGGAGGATCAGCTGAGAGAAGGGGCCCTTGCAGGCACTCCCAGATTATTCTTTCTTTAATCACTTCCATCCATTCTAACCGAGCTCTCCAGCAGAGCTGGAAACAATCACCAGCGACCAGTTAGAGAGGGGAGGGAAGGCAGGGGAAGCTTCCCTGAAGACAGTCGAGTTTCAGCGAAGCAACAGACGTGGAGAGAGCACAAGGAACCGTCCAGAACACGTCACTGGGGGTATATTACCATATTATATTACCATGCAGATCCTGCCAATTTAACTGGAGAGTTATCCAGAGAAAATGAAGCAGTTGGAATATTAAACTGCCCGGGAGGAGAGGGGGAGCAGCGCATCCTCTCATGGTATGTGCGGCAGGTTCCAGCTTCCTCTCCACCGGCCTCGCTCAGAGGAGGAATGCAGCGTCCTTCCAATAAATTCTGTATTGTCCTTGGCTCTAGAAGACGATCTTCCTGATCTCAGCTCAGCCTGACAGATGGTTTGTGTTTGCACCACCCCCAGCTGAGTGTTCCAAGAACCGAAGGCATCTGATAACCACCGAGGCATCTTCCTGTGGCTTCACCTGGACCCTGCAGTGATGGCAGGGAAGCACAAATAATAAACACGTCCCCGACCAAAGGAAATGTATTTTGGTGTCTTCTGAGGTGCCTCAGAACCAAGTCAGTGTCGTGGCTCTGAGCATGGAGATGTTGCAGGGAAATTAAATCCATACGTGGTTGAACTTAAAAAAAAAAAAAAAACAGTTAAAATACATTTCTTTCTGTCCTCCCTGCTGTGCTCCGGGCTCTGGGCTGGTTTGGGAGCTGCCAGGACAAAGCCCTGCCTGTGGGAATGAGGAGGAGGCAGAGGCAGGGATCCCCCACATCTGTGGGCACCGTCCCTGCCTGGCACGTGGGCCCTGCAGGCTGGCACAGCTGCCTCAGATCTGATCCAAGGCTCAGGATATGGCTCTGTGCTCTCTACAGGAAATTTAGGATCAAGCCAGCTTCACCTCAGAGCTACAGCACTCCTGGGAATGCCTTGTTGGGGCTCTGCCCGTGCCAGGACACCCTGAGGTGCAGCCTGAGCTGTCTGTTCTGCTGCTGACATTTCAGGTAAATTCATTTCCCCTTTGTTATTCAAATTCTCTGTAAAGTGAAATACCAAATTAAATACATTTTTGCTTTACTGGGGAGGCTGTAGCAGGGGTTTCTTTGCAGGGACAGCAGCAGGGCTGGTTCATTTCAATACTGGCAGCCCAACCAGGCTGAAGAATGCTTTCCTTGTAAAAGCAGCTGGATTAGACAACTGGTGAGCAAAAGGAACAGCAGCTCCTATCAAATATCTGTACCCAGTGAGCAGACACTGCCCTCAGGCAAAACCTTGTTATCCTGAGAGATCTCCCTTGCTGGAACAGAACTGTCTTGTTTTTCTTCAGTCTTGTCAGAAAATGTCAACTCTTTTTCCTCCTTTTTATTTTTTTCCTCCAGTTCACTTTCCCCTGCAGCCAGCCCTGGTTACTCCTCTGGGTGGTATCAGGGCCAGGCAGGGCAAGCAGCAGGAAAAACCTGTAGGTGCTAAAAAGCTGGAAGCAGAGAAATTCTGCAGCCTTTTCTCACTATTCTGTGAGCAGACTGTCTTTCCTATGGAAACTATTTTAAACAAGGTCACAGTTCCATAAACTTCTTGCACCCGCAGGCTGTTTTGCAAGATTGTTATGGCTTTGACTTTGAAAATATTTTGGAATAGGTATCTTAGGGCTTGGCCAATCCTCTCAAGGGGTGGATGGCCGAGGAACCAATTACCTATTGCCACTCAACACACTTTTTGTGATCTATCCTATAAAGTAGTCAGAAAATTATTAAAGAAAAGCTTCGACTTCCACTTGTTCATGAGCCTGGACTCTGTGGCGTTTTCTTTATGCGCCTCGGACGTGACAGCGACATAAACCAATCCTCAGGAAGAAAACAAAAGTTACATTTTACCTTACAGTGCTATGGAGTGTGGAACAAGGGCTGCTGCTGCTGCAGCCAGGGCTTCGAGACAGAACAAACTCCTCCAGGGGGGATTCAGCAGGAACTTTATTTCTACAGAAAACTGGGAAGGGTTTCTAATGAAAACTGGGGACGCAGGGGGACAGCATCCAGCGGTGAGCAGCACACAGACAGGAACAACACCAACAAACACCACCAGAGAGGATGTGGAAGGACGAAGCTGCCATGCCCTCCCCACACCTGCCCCACGCTGTGCTTTCACTCCGTGGCAGTTTTTGGGATCAATCAGAGGGTGACCTGGCTGAGGAGCCGCGGCGGGGCTGAGGATGAGGATGAGGGACAGGGAGGGGACGCTGCCGGTGCTGCAGGGTCACACCCAGGCCTTGAGCTGGGTGTTGCAGCCCCTGGCACAGCACGGAGCCCCCTCCCCACGGCGGCACCAGCGGCCCCCCTTGTAGACGGCCAGGCTGTAGGGCTGGAAGCACATGAGCAGCCGCAGGCGCCGCGCCAGGCTGCAGTAGATGGCCATGGCCACCACCAGCAGCGGGGACATGATGACAAAGCCCAGGATGATGAGGGCAGAGGAGCTGTTGTCGTCCAAGATGCTCTTGCAGTAGCGAGCAGAGGAGTGCAGCACCTGTGGGGAGAGCGAGGCAGGGCCAGGATCACTGAATTGGAAAAGAGCTCCCAGAGTCCCACATTAACCTGCTCTGGGCCACCCTAAACCCTGCCACTGGCCTGGTGGTGCCAGCGGGGGCCAAAGCACCCTTGAGTTTCCAATGCTTTCGTGGAAAAAGACACCTCTTCCCTCTCCCAGAGGTGAGCTCAGCAACCTTCAGGTACGCTCTGTGGCTGATGTCACATCTCAATCAAGCTTTCAATTATCCCAGCAGCCCTGTGAGACAAGAGCACTGCACGCTGATCCTGGAGCACGAAACACTCATCTTTATTAAACCATCCAGCAGCATTGGATAGGCACAAACCAAATCAAAAGGCGTCCTGGTGCTACACTGGTGTGGGTGGCACGACACTGGGAATAACAAAATATAGATGTTGCTAACAAAATAAGTGAAAATACAGAAATCTGTTCGATTCTGCAGACAGAGGTTGGTCATTCCATGGCTGGAGACCCTCCAGACCCCTTTGTGTTCTGTTCTCTGTGTGCACTCATTTCTGCCTGGAAAACCTGCCAGGAGAGACTGCTTGCAAAGAAAACCTCACTGGGCCTGGCTGAGTGGTGTTTAAAGCCCTCCTTTGGTGCTGGCAGCAGCAGAGCTGAGCTGAGCACTCGGTTGTTCTGCACTAACAAATGCTGCAGGCAGCCCCCGTGTCCCCAGACTTTATTCTTTCTCCTTATTCTTTCAGCAGTAAAAGAAACACAACCCATCATCCTAAAAACCAACAATAAACCCGTCTAATGGACCTGAAGTGCAGAAATCAGCCTCTGGCTGCTGGGGAGGCACTGAAAAGCCGTGGCCCAAAGGCAGGGACTGCTCTGGTGAAGCCACAATCCCTTGCTATGATTGCATTAAAGGAAATGCTGTGTTAAAAGACTCCTCACGGCTTCCAGCAACACAGGGGCTTTCACTTCTGGTCCACTTGGCTGCACTCAAAACCATTTTGCATCTCCTCAAAGCCTCTGACTGTGCGTGCAAAGGAGACCTTGAGGTTTTCCAAGGTGAGGGAAGCTGGAAGGGGCAGTTCTGGGAGGCTTTTTCCCATTTCCAGTCCAATTTGCAGTCCCTGTTTATGAACTTATGAAACAGGCACATTGAGCTGCTCTAACAGCCCGTGCCTGCAAGGAAAACAGGGAGCTGCTTTTTCACATCCACGATTAGTCAAGCGATCCCAAAAATGTTTAAAGGAATCTACCAAGAAGGGATTTGTAAGTAAGGAAATAATGCAGTGCAGAGGACACAAACAGAGCCTGGATGGACAAAGGAGGCTCATTTTGGTGTGAGGAATGCACAGAATGTTTGGGAACAGGAGAGTTAGATTGGCATGAGAAGGGGATTAGATATTCTGTCAGACTTTACTAATCCCATCATTAGGCAGATCCTAATGGATATTAAACTTACTTAAACAGAAAGCAGCAAAGCCTACCAGAGCCCAGGCAGGACTGTGAGCTCTGGAGTTCAGGTTGGTGACAGAAATCCCAGGGAAGAGAGAAATATTGTGAAAAGAAAATGCAAGCAGCAGCTCCATCAAGGCAGGGAGTGTGTTCACCTCACCTGGCACCTCTGCTTGGCACCTCCATGGGGACACAACTTTATTGCCCGATTTCCCACAAGACCTGTCCTTGTCAGCCCAGACTATTCACACAGGGAAAAATCTGTTTCCTTAGGGAAACAAAGGGAGTCCTGCCTGGCCTTTAGAGCCACTGCTCAGCTGGGGCTCAAAGGAGCCCTCAGGTGTGGCCCCGCAGCCCCAGGGAGCGAGGCACTTACCTGGGAGTGGCACTGGAAGCCAAAGTAAACCACCACAATGGTAGGGAGCAGCACAATGGTGAAAATAACAAACATCAGGAGCAAATTAAGGAGAAAGACCAGGGAGTTCATGGTTCCTATCACCAGGCTCCACGCCAGGCAGCACCAGGGGCTGCGGGGCTCCCTGGGAAGGAGCTGGTCATCCATGTCATACGGGGGGAGCCCAGGGATCATCCGAGACCTTTCCGAGAGGATTTCTGCTCCAAAGTCCTCAGGGTCCTGGCCAGACATTCTTCAAGAAGATGCACCAGCCCACGCTCTTATCCAAAAGGGTTTCCTTGCTTTTGGTCTAACAGAGCTGGGAAGGAACTTGCAGAGGCTTCTTCTGCCTCTTCCACACGTGGCCAGAAGCCCTTAACCAGAGATCATCATTGGGCAAGGAAGGAAAGGTCCCTTTGGGCCCCCTGCTTCCCCAGGACCTGCTCAGCACTGTTTGCTTCCTTCAGATGCTTTTCCAGCAGCGTCCCAGCCTCAGTCCCAAAGCAGATCTGGCTGCTGGAAGTTTGGCAGTAGCTTTTATTGTGGTTTAGAATCCAGAATCCTACTGAATCGGTTGTTGTTTTTCCTGGGATTACGATCCCAAGAGGTCCCAAAGGGTTGCTGTGGTAGCTGGGATGGGCTGCTCCGTGCTTTCAGTATCCCACTCCACCTTCGAGCTCAGCTGGGTGTTTAGGATCTCAGGTTTAGGCACGCACAGGCAGTTCCTTGTCTTCAAATCACCTTTCCATGCTCTTCACCCTGTACCCAAGCAAATATCCCTGCTCGAGGCTCATCCAAACGAGGTGAGCAGTGAGGATAAAGAGCAGGAGCTGTTTCCCCTCTCCCTGGAGTCCTCGCCCTCGCCGTGCAGCAGAGATGGGAGCAGTGTGTGGTGGTGTCACTGCTCTCAGCTGCAGTCACAGCCACTCAGACCCAGCAGTGCCGTCCCTTGTGAGGCAGCTCAGCTTTGCAACGCTGCTCTGTTTACAGAACAGCCTCAGAGCTGCTCTCTGTGCTGGCCAATCCTTCACATCTGTCTCCCCACGGATGGGATTTAACACGCAGCACCCAAGAGCCATGCTCGAACCATCCATCCCCAGTTCAAGATGGTCCCTCTCCAACTTTAGTTATTCTGATTAATCTTCTAAAATTCCTCTCTGGATTAAAAAAAAAAAAAAAATCTTAGAGCAATTGATAATAATCACTGTATTCCTCAGAAATCATCCGTGCTCTGCAGTCATCTGTTCCTGTTTGCAGAACGTATTGGAATTCTTGTAGTGAAGGCACAGCAATTACCAATGATGTCATCTGCCTCATATGGTCAATATTATTTAAGAATTTCAGTGATGTCTCCGTGCCTGTGTAGCCACCAAGATACACTCACAGTAATAAGAGAGAGATATTAAAGAATACAGAGAGAAACAACCTTTAAAACAGACAGCAGCGTGTGACAAGTCCATTTTCATCATGTTCCTTCCCCCCACTCTCAGGCTGGATGGCTCCCAGGGGAGTTTGCAGGGCAGCAGCCTCCACTCAAGCTGCAAAATGTGAAATCTCTCCTCAGATCTGTCCAGACATCCCGAGGGAAATAACTACTGGATCCATCCTGTTTTCAGGCCAGAGACAGTGTTAATAATAAAGTCTGAATCTGTGCAGGAAATCATAAATGTGACAAGTGGCAGGGAGCTCTGAGAGTCTCAGTGTTTACTCTGCCCGTCTAAATTCTGTTTAGATTTAAAGACATATTTTTCAAGCCTGATTTATGGAAAAAAAAAGGATGAGTCACACAAACAGAAAGAACCCAACCCAAAACTATAGGAAGAGAAATCAATTTTAGGCTTAAACCATGGAAAGATGAACTCAGTGCTGGGCAACTAAAAATCCTACAGTTGGTTTTACCATCTGCTGGTGATGGCACAGGGGTGCGGTGAAACACAAGCATTCATAACAGTGCCATAAATTCTATGAAGCTTCGCTAAATCCAGTGAGACTTTCCAAAGTTCTTTTGCCAGAATGAAAATGTATTTTAACCTGTGGGAGGGCTGAAAATTGTGTTCTGTAAATTTATTTTCCACACATTCTACTGATTCTTGTAATAACCAAGTGACCTTTGTGTCACACAAACCTCAGTGACACAAAGAAATATTCTCTAATTCTGTGAAATTTCCACATTCTTAACAAGTGCTTGCCCAGAAGTGGGAAAGATCTTGATGATGGAGCAGTTTATAACAGGAGCATCATTGCTTTGAGATGCTGGAACTGGCGCTGATTAAAGAGCATCAGACAAATCCATCCGTTCTCTGACGCAAGGACTGCTGCTCCCAAGGAATAATTTTCTGGCAGCACCATCTTGTGGTTTGCTGCAGTTCATAAATTTTCATTTTATGTCTCACATTCTCTAACCCGAACCCTTACAGGATGCTGCAAGACTTGTTATCCACTACGGAATCTGTCCAAAACACTCGTTTTTCTCACATTGGTGGTTTATGCACTGCTGGGGACACACAGCCCAAAGTCTGCTCCAAATCCCTCACTGAGCTGTGGGAATGGACACTCCGAGCAGCCCAGCTCCTTTTTCCAGGGAATTTTGGCTGCGGCTCCGTGGTACAACCCCACCACACCGTGTGTGGCTGCTCCCAGCTGAGCTGGGGGTTTGGGCTGGTTTGGGGTCACACCTCATGCAGGTGATGATGGCCACTGGAGAGGGTTGGGACTGGGTAAAGGTTCTTCACCCAGAGGATGAAGGTCTCTGGTGACCACTGACCGGAGGGAACGGCTGGGGCTGGGCCAGGGGAGGTTTAGGTTGGATATCAGGGAAAGGTTCTTCCCCCAGAGGGTGCTGGGCACTGCCCAGGCTCCCCAGGGAATGGGCACGGCCCCGACAGCTCCAGGGGCGTTTGGGCACCGCTCCCAGGGACGCACAGGGTGGGATTGTTGGGGTGTCTGGGCAGGGTCAGGAGCTGGACTGGATGATCCGTGTGGGTCCTTTCCAACTCAGGATATTCCATGATTCCATGGCTGTCCTCAGGCTGCGGCAGAGGATGCCCAGCACGGAGAAAAGCCACCGTGCTGCGGGAGAGGAGCCGGGGGAGGCGGAAAGGCTGGGGAAAGACCGAGAAAGGACAGGAGGAAGTGCCGGGAAAAGGGCTGGGAACAGGGGAAGAACTGGAGGAAGGGCTGCAGGAAGGACCGGGAAGGCTCGGAGAAAGAACCGGGGGAAGGGCTGGAGGATGGACCGGAGGAAGGACTAGAGGAAGGACCGGCAAGGCTCGGGGGAAGGATCAGAGGAAGAAGCGGGGGAAGAACCAGAGGAAGGACCGGGGGAAGGTCCGAAGGAAGGAGCGGGAGGGCTCGGGNGACTCGGGGGAAGGAGCGGGGGAAGGAGCGGGGGAAGGAGCGGGGGAAGGGCCGGCAGGGCGCGGGTGCCGCCCCGGAAGGCGCCGTGCCGCAGCCATGGTGGTGCTGAGCGCGGCGCGCTGGGTGCGCAGCCGCCTCTCGGACCGCTTCTGGAGGGTGCAGGAGGTGCTCAAGTACGCGCGGGTGAGTGCGGGGTCCCCGGGCCGCCCCCGGCCCCATCCCCGCCCCATCCCCGCATCCCTCTGTTCGCAACCCGGCCCCGGCACTGCTTGTGCCCCTTGCAGGGTCCCGAAGCTGCGGCTGCCCCATGCCTGGAATGTCCCAGGCTGGACGGGGCTTGGAGCAGCCTGGGACAGTGGAAGTGACCCTGCCCGTGCCAGGGGGTGGCACTGGGTGGCCTTGAAGGTCCCTTTCCACCCAGACCGTCCCGCCGTTCTGTGGTTGCCTCGCGCTCTGAATTGATCTGTATTTAATTAAATCCAGCGTGCCGGAGGCTGTGTTGATCGTGTTTTCTTCTTGGGTATTTTTTTGTTCGTTTTACTGGGCAAAGGAGCTGGGAAAAAAAATAACCTTGTTCTCAAGTGCATTTTGAAATGTGGTTTCAGCTGAAGTTCAAGCTACTGTACCGAGGCTAGGGAAGAACATTTCTCAAGGACGTCCTGGGTAGTACATCTCGCTGTACTATTGAGATAGAAAATGTTGAAGGAAGTGAGAATATTTTGGTTTTTGTAGCACCACAGTACCAGTTGTTTCTGATGCAGCGCTGGCTGCTTTTTCCTGTGGCATGTCAGATGGATGTCAGTAAACAAATTTCATTATTTTTTTCTGTTTGGGCAGCTCTTTGACAAATCAGAGGCTCCTGCCCCATCCTTGTGTTCCTACTGACACAACCGATGGGAGCTCAGGAATGAGAACAAATATGTGAGCTCAGGGTTGGGTGAAAGCAGTGACCATGATTTTGTGGCTGCTTTTCCCACAGAACCACAGCCCAAAGCGAGGCCTGATTTTGCTTCCTCAGGACTGAGATTTTTCCACCCTGCTCCAACTCCTCAGCTTCAGGTTTTCCATGATACAAACCAAGGAAAGAATATTTTCATTACGTGCCAGCTGAAGGCTTGGGGGTGCTTGTGAAGGGTTCAGTGAGCCTTGTCGTGGAGAGCTGTGAAATGCAGATGAGCTTTATTAGTGTTACTGCAAGGCTGGACAGCTTTGAATATAATTAAATAAAACCATCCTGGGGTTTTTTTCCAGCATTTTCGTGGCAGGAAGAACCGCTGCTACAGGCTGGCAGTGAGGAGCGTCCGCAGGGCGTTCGTGAGGTCCACCAAGGCCAGGAGGGAGAAGAAGAGATCTCTCAGAGCGGTAAAGAGCAAAACGTTGGGTGGAAACATCAAAATGGGAGCAAGGCAGAAGTGAAATAGCTGCTTCTCTTACTGGGGGGGTTTCCCTCAAAGCTAGTGGGTGAAAAGTGGGAGTTTAAGGAAGCTTTTTTCCTGTGTCGTGTTCCTGTGGGTCCCTTCCAGCTCAGGATATTCCATGATCCTAGGAAAATGTTACATTTAGGAAGTGTGAGCAGACCAGCGTGGCAAAAGGTTCACTTTTAAAGTATTTTATCACGCAGTAGATTAATTTTTACACCTTCAGCTCTGGATTACAAGGATCGAAGCAGCTTCCCTCGAACATGGTTTGAAGTACCCAGCCTTCATAAGCAACCTGGTCAAGGTAAGGATGTGGCTTGGAGGATAATTACTCACTAATTAGAGTGATGAAAGGCTGCCTGCTTGTGAAAGCAGTTTCATCCACTTCAGGAACTAAGTTCTGCCCTAAACTTGTTTCTCTTCCCTATGTGGATTATCCCCTTTTATCCTGGTGAACATTGTGGCTCTATCTTAAGAATGAGACTTTTCAAATGCTTTTTTTTTTTTTGTGGGCATTCAGTGACAGCTGCTTTTTCTTTTACTGCGAGAAATTTAAAAATACAAAGCTTGGATTAGCAAAAAAACCCCAAAACCTAAGAAATCCCTATTCCTTTTACTACTTTTATGATTTATTGAGCGTGGAGAGTGCAGACTTGGTGCCATTGTCCCTTATTTTTAAAACACGCTGGGAATTTGTTTCAATTTGTTGATTCTGTTTTCATTCGTTTGAGCTGAAGCAAATGCCAGGGATTAACCTGGAACACGTGGCCCTGAGCAAAATAAAGAGATTCTTCTTCAGCTCTTGGTTTCTACCAGAAAAACTTAGGGAAAGCCAGTAATTAATTTTTATACAATGCATTAATGAGACATCCATGGCCAGGGAGTGTCTGACAGTCTTCAACAGCTCCGAATTGTACAGGGTAGAAAAAAGTTAATCTGCCTTAAGACCTCAAGGTCTTAAGCCTTAAGAGTCTTTAAGGATGCTTAATGAAGAGTGTTTATATAAACAGTAAAGAGCATTGATTACATTTAATAAAGAGTGATTAGGCATTGCAGAGTTGTTCCTAAAAATCACAGTCCTTAACCCACAATTTTTCTTGCCTTTAGTCCCAGGTGGAGCTGAACAGGAAAGTTCTGGCTGACTTGGCTATTTATGAGCCAAAGACATTCAAGTCCCTGGCTGCTTTAGCCCAGAGGAGGAGACAGGAAGGATTCCTGGCTGCCCTGGGAGATGGAAAAGAACCGGAGGGGATATTTTCACGTATTGTGCACCACCACTATTGATATTATTGATATCAGAGTCTGTACGTACGTGTTAGAAACAGGGATTTATTTGATTGTGAGGCAAACCTGCCGTGGGACCGCTGCGAAGATGGAAAACGTGGAACAAACCCTCTAAGGATCGTGTGGGTGTGGAACTTCTCCTTGGTGGCTTTTTCCCTGTGTTGTTGTCACTGAAACCTGTGAAATTAAAAGCATGCTTCGAGGTTAGCTGTCAGGACATACAGTGACTTAATAAAGACAGTTTTTGGTAACTTACTAGAAAAAATACCCCAATTTGCGTGGTGAATTCTGGCACTGAATGGGGAAAAGGCAGCTGGGTTGGGAGGGGGATGTTGAGCCTCGCATGTGAAACCTGGTTGTTAAGGACACACGTAGATTTTAATTTTAAGGACTTAATAAAGATATTTTTATTGATAACTGCTATGGGGAAACAGTCTGTGTTAATTTTGGCACTCCACACAGCCAGGGGATGGAGGGAAGGCAGGATGTCGATCCTCACACACCACCCCCGTGTTAAGGACACACATAAGAACTTAATAAAGATATTTTTGTTGGTAATTGCTATGGGGAAGCAATTTGCGTGGTGAAATTCTGGCGCTGCATGGGGAAAACCCAACAGGGATGGGGGGGGCGGCATGTCGGGGCCCTCACACATTAACCTCGGTGGGCCCCAAGTTAAGGACACACAGAATCTGGTTTTTTACGGGCTTAACAAAGACATTTAACTTGCTAAGCGCTGCATTCCCGGCCCCCTCACGGCGCGTCCCGAGGCGGCCCCGGCGCTGAGGGCGCTGAGGGCGCCGCGGCCCCGCCCTGCCCGCATTCCCGGCCGCT
>VZTI01003483.1:1042520-1054365 GCA_013397865.1 Struthidea cinerea
GGGCATCCTCATCGGCGACCGGCTCTACTCCGAGGTGTCGCTGACCATCGACCACTCGCTGATCCCCGAGGAGCGCCTCTCGCCCACCCCCTCCATGCAGGACGGGCTGGACCTGCAGTGCGAGACCGACCTGCGCATCCTGGGCTGCGAGCTCATCCAGGCGGCCGGCATCCTGCTGCGGCTGCCGCAGGTGGGGCTGGGCGCGGGCGGGGAGGGGGCCGGGACTCGGCGGAGCCAGGCCGGGCCCTTCTTTGTGCGGGCCTCGGTCTCCCGGTGACCGGGCGGGGAGGCCCCGGGGCCGCCCCGCGGTTACCGGCCGGGCAGGCCGCGGGGCCGCCCGGTGCTCGGGGGTCGTTCCGGGCCTCTCCGGCCTTCCCCGGCCGCTGGGTGCCGGAAGCGGGTGATGTCAGCGCCTTCCTGCGCCGCCCCCGCCGCCTCCGTGTGAGGATCGGGGATTGTGCAAAGACGGATTTCTTAAGACTGCTCTGGAGTCGTGGTGACCGGGAAGGTTTTGTTTCCCGGAGGACTTCAGTCCAAACAGCCTCGTTGCTCTCTGAGCGTAAAACTTTCCAGTTACCGAGTCTTAGCATATTCAAGTCTATGCAAATCATTATGTTATTAGATTTCCCCCTCTCTTTCCACGCCCAAAAAGCAATTTTTTTTTCTGGCGTATTTTCATAACTTTCGATTTTATTAGCTTTTGATTTTTTTTTCTTTTGTTTATTATTAATTTAATCAACTTGGAACACATTTTCACTTCTTTTTATGAAAAATTTGGTATTTGATGTCTGTATTTGACTTGCAGGCGGTATTTACAGTGTTGATAACATTTTGGGCAACTTAATTACTTACTTAAGTAGCAGTTCTAGATTTTTTTAGATACCATTGAACTTCCTCTCATGCTTAGTTAATCTTCTGGGTCTTAAATCTATTAAAATTTCTCTTTGGAGCTGGTAGTTTTGTTCATGCCTGTTGTGATTTTCTCTTGTTTTAGGTGGCTATGGCTACAGGACAGGTGCTGTTCCAGCGTTTTTTTTATACCAAGTCTTTTGTGAAGCATTCCATGGAGGTAAGAAGGCACTAAATGACATTTGTAGTCATATTTATCTTTTGATCTCTCGTGGCAAGTTGTCACCTGAGATGTGATCAGTGTTAGGAATTAGCCTGGAGGTTATAGTTACAGAGAAACACGATTTTACAAAGCTATTAATAGTAATTTTTGTTAAATATTTCAAATATTCTTGTTTTACCATGGGTTTTTTTTCTTGTTATCCCTCCTTCAGCTGTTGGAGGAGCTCAGTTCCTGAGCTGGAATGGATACATTATATAAAATGCTGTATTTTATGCTTATTTTTCAGCACGTGTCCATGGCCTGTGTCCATCTGGCATCCAAAATTGAGGAAGCCCCCAGACGCATTCGGGACGTGATCAATGTGTTCCATCGCCTCAGACACCTGAGGGAGAAAAAGTAAGCTGAGAATTCCAAATAATCTGAACTACCTGTGTTGTGTTTTAATTATTAAACTCCATGACAGCATCATTCCCTGTTTGATAAATCAGGGAATATCTCGAAGGGATCTCATGAAGTGAGCTGACCCGTTTTATTAAATAAATATTTTTGATGTTATAAATAATGGTATCTTTTATTTTTACATGACCCAGCCTGCGTTTGGGGTTAAGATGATCGTCGTCTTGTCTTGCAGAAAACCTGTGCCTCTAATACTGGATCAAGAATATGTGAACTTGAAGAATCAAATAATTAAGGCCGAAAGAAGAGTGTTGAAGGAGTTGGGATTTTGTGTTCATGTGAAGCACCCTCATAAGGTTTGTACTGTATAAATTCACTTCGTAACCGATGGCTCATGTTCTGTAATGCTTTGAGGAGGCTGCCTGACTGCATGGAAGCTCTGTGGACTGTACCTGATAATTAGTGAATTCAGTGAGATTAGTTTCTTACCATCCTGATGTTTTCTTTCTCATTTAAGAGACTCTTACTAATTGGTCTCGTATCACTGCTGAGTGGCGGCGAGGTGGATGCAGGTGCTCAGTATTCCTCGAAGGCAAATTGGATCAGTAGGTAGCTTTGGTGGTAGAAAACATCACCTTAACTTAGATCCCTGAGCAGGAAGGAGTTTGGAGGCCTGGGGTTGTCATGATCACTCCTGGTGGAAACGTGCTGAGGTATTAAAGCTGTGTGAGCCAGTTCAGTGTTTCGTGTGTGTTAAAACCTCGCTCAGGTGTGCAGGGCTTGGCTGGAAATGAGATGAGGCTCAATATAAAAGCAGCAAGGATCAGAGTGGGATGATACTCGAAAGATACAACTACCTCAAATGTTTAAATTGTGCCTTAATGGGTAAAAGAACTTCCTACTTCTGTGCCAGCAGAGTTGGGATCTTGCTCTTTTCTCCTCTAAAAAACTCCTGTTCAAAGCCTTCTTTTTGAGCCTGCTTGACATTCAGAATTTCCTTTTGTTATCCACCCCAGCGGGCAGCTGTAGTTTTGTTAATTGGTGTGAATTTTGCCATTATTCTTCCTCTCTGCAGCCGTGTTTTCCTTCCAAACTGAAGGAAAAACCCTCAGAGCTGAACAAACCATGGCACAGTGTTAGGTCTGTTCTCTCCAAGCACTGCCACGCTTCCCTCACTGCTGATTGCAGTGAGCAGCTTTTTCACCCATGCTGCAGCCAAAAGGATTTGTGAGGTGTGTAGGAGAGCAAAATCAATCAGCAAAATCCCGAAATCAAACCCAGGTGAAGACAAGACCTGGCTGAATATGAGGATGGAAGGGCTCAGAAGGTCAGAGCTGGTGCAGAAGCTGTGTGGATAAACGCTGGGGATGGTGCAGACACTTCATGTGGAGTGTTTTAGGCCTTGAAAGAGGATAACAGATGCCTCATGGATGTCCCTCTGAAATAAGTAGGTGGCTCTCCAGATGCTTGTTAATAACTCAATAACCCATATCTTCCAGATAATCGTTATGTACCTTCAGGTATTAGAATGTGAACGTAACCAACACCTGGTCCAGACCTCATGGTAAGTTGATTTTCTTTGTTCTAAGAGACCAGAAGGGGCAGTAGCAGAAATATGTCACTTGAGGCACTGGGCAGCATTGCCCAGCAGTGCTTGGGGCCACACCAGACAGCTGCACTGTCCTTGGTGTGCCCCAAACTACTTCCCAAATGTTGATCGGCCTCTTAAGTTAGAGGCACTGTTTTAATGGTAAGGTAGCTTTCCACCCTGGCTTCTCACTTCCCTCCTCTCTGCTCTCACTTTCCAGCTGAAGGGAAAAGGTTGGGTGGGTTAGAGTTGTTCCCTTGGGTTCTTGTTCTTCAGGGAAAACTTAGGTGTAATTCAGGTCTGTTTCTAGTGCTGGGAAATGGCTTTTCCCAGGGCCTGAGCTTGATTACAGGTGTATCAAAACCTCAGCAGAGATAAATTTCTTTTATCTATGTGGATAATGCAAGATGTCAGCTTCTAAGACTGGATAGATGGATAGCCTGCATTCGTATTTGCCAAGAAATGTTCTTTGCCTTACTGCTCTCATTTAATAAATATCTGCTCGGGGGTGGGAAGCTTCTGTAAAATTCCACGTCTTAAACTTTACCAAACAAGCAACGCTTTGAAACCATAATGCTTTTTAACAATACCAATGGTCTAAAAAAACCTTTAGTGAATCCAAAGACCATATTTCTGCTGACTGAACTGTCTGGTACTGTGACCTGTGTGTAGAGAACCAGTTTTGACTTTTCTTTTCTGTACTCTTTTGATCAAAGGGTAGCCTCTGAGGGTAAGTGACTAAGACTTCTCCTCTGCTGCCCATGGTGCAGGGATAGCTGCCGTCTTCAGTCAACCCAAAGCTCTCCAAAGAGAAGGCTGGCTCTAGACAGGTGGTATATACATGATAGTAGAGTAACTGGCCAACTGCTTCTTGTGCTTATATTTTTATTTTTACTGTGCATTTTTTGATTGTTTGGATATTTGATAACCTGACCGTTGAAGTTCTGAAAAGATTTTTATTTCTTTTAATGTTCTATTTCTCTTAACTGTTATAATGTGATGTGTTTTTATATGATAAAGCAAATTAAGGTGGGGTTTAAATCTTTAAAAGGGATGAATTAACAAAAAAATGACTAGTTTCCATTTGTAAACTAGTACATGTGTGAAGCTTGGAGACAAAATGTGGATATTTAGAGACACTTCCCAGAAGCATTGCATGGAGCAGTGGAATGGGAGTTCGGGACTGCTCACCAGGAATCTGCTCGTTATGGAAGGAGGGGGAGGTGGGGGGAGGGAGGGAATTACCCCAGTTGAGAAAGGGGTCAGATGTTACAATAACACATCTGTGTGCTCGTGTTTGTTGCTTCCAGTACCCGAAAACTGGTGGGTATCCAGTATAATTGGTTTTTGAAATGTGCATTTTTACAACATTACCTTTTTCTTAAGCTGTTGTGACAAGGATTCATTTCCTCCTGTGTCTGACTGAGCCCACAGGGAAGATGTGCCGAGGCCAAACTTGGAAGCTGGCACGGTTCTCAATTTGGCAAATCAGAAAAAAGCTTTGCAGCTTCCAGATGTTTGAAGTCGCCCTTTCCTTTATCACTTCTTTGGCCAAAAGGTTTGTGCTCTCTTTGCAGTGGGACAACACCAGTAGGTTTAGAAGTTCCTTTCTTCCACAAAGATGAGCTGATGGTCAGTGTTGCTTCTCTGGGGCAGCAGTTGCTGCTTGTATAAACAAGAACAGAGGACAGCTGGGGCAGGTGGGAGCTGGATACTCCTGGGATTCAAATTCCTCCTCTCTGTCCTTGTAAACAGGTTGCAGGTGCCTAGCCTGTGGTCTCTGGTCTGGATATCTTGGGGGTCAGTGAATCCTTGTATACTGGGTACCCACATGGTTAATTACTACTTTAAAGTATTATTTTAAAGACTTTTATTGCGTCTGGTTTTAGTTTTTCTCCATCTGATATTTTACTGACGTATGTGCTCCCAAGTCTAGACCTTCTAAAGCACGTCAGCTGACAGGTTCACAGGAATTTACTTTGTGTATTTAAGATTTAACAGCATAATGCTTAAGTGTACTGACTGGAATATGTGCAATATTTTACAGTTTTCTCATTCTGTGAATATTCATTTTAAGCAACCTTACTGAAATGGGACAATTTGGAAACCTTATTTCATGTGCCAAAGAGGAGATCTGCCTGAATACTGACTGTTCTCCTGAACTGACGTTCCCACACACCCTGATTTCTCCTATGGCTGACTTTTTGCATCAAAAAGAACCCTGTTCTGGATGGAAATGGACCCTTCAATCCCACTGGAAGTTGAGCTGTGCTGAAGAGGACTGCATTTCATGGGAGAACTGCTACAGGAGCTGCAGCTTTTGCCAGATATCTGGTCCTGCCCTATTGCAGGGGAACATGTGAACCTAAAACTCTATAACTGAGTATTTCTGAGCACACTGTATGTTGTCTTGATGAAAAGAACTTGTTTATTGCATGAGAGCAGGCCAGTAGAGATCCAGCAGCAAAAGTGAAGTTAAAATTGGTTCTCTTCTCACCACCGAATTTTCAGCAGTCAGACTTGGTTTCTGTCACACATCCCTCCCCTTGAGGGATTTATTTTAGTTATTTATTTTATTTTTGTTTTAGTAAAATCATTCAGCTTCTCTTTAGATTTACAGGAGTATAATGTTGAAGTCTAGTAACTGAATGCAGAAAGAAATAGCCCTTGTAGAAGTAAAACCAAGTCAAAAACCCAATAAAAGAACCCCAAAGAGCTTTGCAGTGCCTTGCAACCTTCTGCTCTCCTGTTTTTCAGGAACTACATGAACGACAGTCTGAGAACAGATGTCTTTGTGAGGTTCCAGCCAGAAAGCATTGCCTGTGCCTGCATTTACCTGGCAGCCAGGACACTGGAGGTGAGCCACACTTCCATGGATTTGGGGTTTTTTCAAGCCTTTTAACAGCAGGAGAAGTCTGAGCTTTGTCTTTCTCTCCCTTTCAGATCCCACTTCCAAATCGCCCACATTGGTTTTTACTGTTCGGAGCAACAGAGGAAGAAATTCAAGAAATCTGCTTAAAAATCTTGCAGCTCTACACAAGGAAAAAGGTTTGGTTCTTTTTCATGTTGGGAGCTCTCAGTGAAGGCTGCAGCTCAGGGCAGGAGTTGGAAAATGTGCCCCTGTTTGAAACCACAGCTGCAAGCCTGGGAGTGAACAAAGGGCAGTCGCTGTCTGGGACTCCTTGGATTTTCATTCCCCTCCCTGTGAGTGAGTAAGCAGGAAATTCAGTTCTCACAAGCAGTGCTCCTGTGTTCACAGGTGGATTTATCTGATCTGGAAAGTAAAATAGAAAAGAAGAAACTGGCTATTGAAGAGGCAAAAGCACAAGCTAAAGGTCTGGTACCTGAGGGAGTCCCGAGCTTGGATAACACATCAGGATTTTCCCCTATCCCAAAAAATGGTAAATAGCGGATAACTCATTTTTAATACTTTTCTCATCTTTCATGTATATTTACCCTTTTGGGGGAGCATTTACCAGTGTGGTTTGGGGTTTGTTGGGGATTTTTTTAAGATGGCTTCTAGCACTACTCAGCTGGCAGGGTTTGAATAGCATTGTAACTCTGTGATTTCTTGAATCAGATAAAAACTAAGATCAAATTAGTCTGAAATTAAGACTAGTTTAAACCCATATAGTCCAGGGACTTGCTTTTATGTGGATTTGGCAATAAACTGAAATACTTGCCACTGGCGTGTTGTGCTAAAGCAATTTTGAAGCAGAAGTGCTCTGGCAGGGGTTACATTTTGGGGTGTTGGGTGGGGAATTTGCTGGTTGAAAGTTTCCAGTCTGGTGCAGTCTCACCTAGAAGACAACATTCACCATCTTCTTCTGCAGCTTACCTTTCAAACGATGCTGAATAATTGGCAAGGAAAGGAGGGTGGTTTTCTGCCTTCTCTTGCAGTTCACTCCCTGGGGTACTTCAATACTTTGGCAGAAGTGTTTCAGATGAATTTCTGCCTTCTGTGAACTTGTTCAGATCTGCTTGTGGGTGGCTGTGTGTGTGCACACGGGTGCAAAGCACAGCTGTGCAGCTCTGATTGCTGCAGACATGGGCTGAGGGGAGGCTTCAGTCCTTTCAGGTACTTTCCAAAGAGATAACAAAGGCTGCTTCTTCCAGAGTCTCCAAAAGAGGTTAAAGGAAATAAACCTTCACCGCTACCTGTGCAGGCCATGAAGAATGCTAAAAGGAAAACGGAGGGAGCCAAAAGAACCAGCTCCAACAGCCCAGTAAATGGGTAAGGTTTCATAAGGAACAGCTGCTTTTCTGCCATGAGCACCTGAAACAAAATAACTGAGTGTTCATTGTCTCTTGCAGTGTCCAGAAAGGAAGAGAGAGCAGAAGTCGAAGTGGAAGCAGAGATCAGAGTTACTCAAGATCACCATCGAGGTCTGCATCCCCTAAGCACAGGTAGGGTGTGCTCCCAGAGCCTCCCAGGCTCCAATTTCCCAGTGTCAGCTTTGATAGCTCATCAGCAAGAGGCTTTGAGGTGACCCAGCACTGTGTGCTGCTCGTTAAACTCCAGAGTAACTCCAGGCGTGGGCGTTTTACAGTATTACTGTAACTGAAGCTGGAGAATGGGATAAGAATTCCCAAAAACCAGTATTTTTACAGTAGCCAGATGTAAGTTCAGGACACAAGATGAGTTTTCATGGCGTACCGAACAGCAAAATCCAGAATGAAGTTCTTAGAAGTGAAGAAAATCACGTTCGCTCTCCTTTTTTTTTTCTAGGAAAAGTGAGAGTTACTCCACGTCCAGCGGCTCCAAATCCCACAGCCGCTCGCGGAGCCGCAGCGATTCCCCTCCGAGGCAGTTCAACCACAGCTCCGGCTACAAGGGCTCCAAGGTTCGGAGCTACAAGAAATCCAAAGACTACAAATACTCGGCGCACAAAGCGCGCAAGTCCCGCAGCCGCAGCTCGTCCCGCTCCCGCAGCCGCTCCCGGGAGCGCTCCGACCACTCCGGGAAGTACAAGAAGAAGAGCCACTACTACCGGAACCACCGGCACGAGCGCTCCCGCTCCTACGAGCGCGCCGGGCACCGCTACGAGCGCGAGCACCCCGGGCACAGCCGGCACCGCCGGTGAGCCCCCGGGCTGCTTCCCGAGGGAATTCCCACCAGTGAGCCCGCTGGGGCTGCTTCCCGAGGGAATTCCCACCAGTGAGCCCGCTGGGGCTGCTTCCCGAGGGAATTCCCACCAGTGAGCCCACTGGGGCTGCTTCCCGAGGGAATTCCCACCAGTGAGCCCGCTGGGGCTGCTTCCAGAGGGAATTCCCACCAGTGAGCCCGCTGGGGCTGCTTCCAGAGGGAATTCCCACCAGTGAGCCCACTGGGGCTGCTTCCCGAGGGAATTCTCACTGGGGCTGCTTCCTGAGGGAATTCCTGCTGGTGAGCCCCCCACCCAGGGCTGCTTCCTGAGGGAATTCCTGCTGGTGAGCCCCCCCACCCAGGGCTGCTTCCTGAGGGAATTCCTGCTGGTGAGCCCCCCCCTGGGCTGCTTCCAGAGGGAATTCCCACCAGTGAGCCCACTGGGGCTGCTTCCCAAGGGAATTCCCACTGGTGAGCCCCCCCCGGGGCTGCTTCCAGAGGAAATTCCCACCGGGGCTGCTTCCCAAGGGAATCCCTGCTGGTGAGCCCCCTGGGGCTGCTTCCAGAGGGAATTCCCTCAGGCACCCTGGGCACAGTCGGTGAGCCAGGGTTGCTTCCTTGGGCACAGCCAGGCTGCTTCCCTCGGAATTCCCTCTGCCAGCAGAGCTCCTCGCCCCTGGCTTGTGCAGTAACAGGGTTCATCTGGCTCATGAACCACCCGTCGCTTGAGCCGTGTTCTGCTGGCGGTTTGTGCTCGTCCATGAATCCAAAGGAGAGGCTGACAGGGTGGGAAGCGATGCCAGGAGCGACCTGTGCCGGGCTGGCACTGTCACCCGCTCACACTGGCTGCTCCTGGCCTGCTCTTCAGTGATTTCCATCCCCAATGCAGTGCAGTGTTTGGGACTTCCAGTCCTGCAGGCAGCAGCTCCGTGGCCCATCCTTGGAATGCTGTGCCCAGCAGTTCTTCCCTGTGGAACTGGAAAGCTCCTCAGCCCCCTGGGAGTGGTTTGGTGCTAACAACGCCCTCTTTTCATACTGGCTCGATGATGTTGTACAGGTGGGAGGTGACTTTTTTAGACCTGTTGCCTATATTAGGTTCTCTGTGTATATATATTTTGCAGTGTTACAGTACAGTATGGGAAAATGGCCTTCCTAGCCTTTACACTTTACCCACCATGTAAATAAGCATTTGTTTAATACAGGTGAAGATATATACAGAAAATTCAAAACTTGAATTCTATCAAAAAAGACTTGTGTAGAAAATTCTGATAAATGTGAAAGTATTTAGCTCTGTGCATTGAGAGTAGTATATTTTTATCTGTGCAATGCTGTGTGCGGGCCACCAGCTCAGAGGACATTTCCTATTATATCCATTTGAAGTGGTTGGAAATTCTTTACTCAGGATCTTTGACACTCTGAAGAATTAGTAGTTTGTCAGTCTGCATGCTTGATGAACAGAGCATTTAAAAACCAATTAGCAGAGCCCCACAGCCCAGTAGTATCAGTTCTAGTGGTATATCTGAGCTGTTACTCTCATGCTCCCTAATTTCATTAAAGTATTTGATTTTCTATTACACTTGAGAGTAGTTTCTTATGAGCTACACCACTTGTGCCTACTCATAAGGAAAGAAATTTGTGCAAAATGAAGAGATTTTCAAACTGTAGCAGATTCAAGACTTGGAATTAAATCCCTAATCCCTTAAAGGGTAGGAATTTGGGGCGCCAAACATAACATCCCCCCAATCCACAAAGATCTGAGGTGGAAAGGGCATTTCTCTGACTTCAGGAGTAGCTGGCGGGTCCCAGCTGAGCTTCCTGAGCTGTGTTTGCTCTGGGCCTCCCTCACCTGGACAAGGAGGAACAGCTGGGGTTGATCTCTGGAGGTGGCACAGCTGGGCCTCAGGAGAATCTCATGCCCCGGGCTTCGTGCCAGTTCTTGGGGGTGACAATGTTGGAGTGGCTGAACATCTGTGGTGGCTTTGGTGTGAGGAGCTGCTGGGACTTTTGGGGGCAGTCAGTGCTGCTGCTGAGCACGGCAGAGTCCCCTGCCTGGAGCTGGCAGGAGTTCACCTGAAATGCAAAGCCCCGCGTGTACCTGTGCGTGCAAACAGGGCTCAGCCCTTCAGGTGAGTTCTGGCTTTGTTTTCTCAACTTCTGGGGACTCTACCCTGGCTCTCACTCACCAGAACCTCTCTCAGGTTGCTCTCTGAGCTGTTTCTGGTGTTCACCTGCAATTCCTTCTGCTCTGAGAGATGTTTGAAGGGACAGCACTGAAACCTGACTGGTAGAAGACACTACAGGCTTGGCCCAGTGCTGATCATCATTCCTCAGCTAAATCCCACCTGCTCTTTCCTCAGATAAAACCTGCCTGCTCTGGCCACCCAGCCTCATCCTTCCTTCCTGGGAAATAATCCTCCAGGCTTCCTATTTCCCCAGAATGGCTCACCCAGCAGTAAATTCACTGTGTCAGAGCTGCGTTTGGGGCAGCAGGGGCTCGGCCACCAAAGCTTTCCCTTGCCAGGTGAGAGCCCAAAGGATTATTTCCCAGAGGTTGCCAATCCCAGCTGTGTGAAATTCCAGCTGTGCCAAGAGGTCACTGAGCAGTTTTAGGCTGGATGGGGATTTTTTTTTTTAAAAAAAAGATTTTCCAAACCCACCAGAATGTTGGTAACGCACGAAGGAGGTTGTTCTGAAATGCACACAGTCCGTGGGGGAAGGAAGCACCTTTAATGGATTAAAGCACCTGGAAAAGAAGAGTGTTCCAGAAGTTGCTGGAATGGAGCTTTGTTTGGAAGAAAAGAGGAGGAAAACAGGTATCAGTATCCAGGGCAGCCTTGCTGCTGGCTTCCTGCCACAGCTGCTGTGCGCCCAGGGATGAGCTTTCCCCCAGCTTTAGGGAACTGGAATCCAGGCTGTTCCAGAAGCCCCCGGTCAGCTTTGCTCACAGGCAGCACTGTCTGAGGTAGGAGAAATGTCTGGAAGGATCTTGTCGTCTTCATCTCCCCTGGGAATGTGATGGGAACACCAAACCTGAGCTACCCACCAGCAATAATTTAATATATTTCAATCCTGTATGTTTTTGGAGCTGCTGCAGGTATTTAGAAATAAACCACCAAAAGGGGAAACGGGGCAGACTCAGCAGCTGTTTGAGGCTTTTCCACTGAATTTTTACAAATTACCAAATCTTTGTTCTTCAGTTTCCCAAGTACAAGGGGCGAGGGTTTATTTCTGACCTCCAGCAGGATGAAATTAGTTTTAAAAGCGTAGTGATCTTTTAAAAAAGAAAAGAGCACTCTTATGCTCACAGCTGTAATTAAAGCCTTTAAACCTCCCTGTACCAGTTGCTGCATGAGTGTGCAGATCAGTGATAGGTTATTGATCGGGGAAGGCACGTGCCGGTCCTGGGGGAATAGGGTGAGGATGAGCTAAGGGCAGGAAGCCTGCAGTGATTTCCAGGACCAGGTCAGCCCCAGTGAGGAAGGGAGAGTAATGTAGTGCCTGGCATACCCCAAAAAGCCTTTGGCAGGAACGTGGGGAGTCCAGAAACGGGGGTTCAGTTCCTGCCTCTGCTTCGTGCCCCCGGTAGAGCCGAATTCTCTCCTTCTGCCCACTCCTGGCTGCCGGGGGGAGCGATTTCCCCCTTGTCCCGTTCTGTGGGACTGATCAATGAGGGTCAGAGGCGTCAGGGACTGCTCTGCAGCCG
>VZTI01003483.1:1054498-1066323 GCA_013397865.1 Struthidea cinerea
CAGGGCTCTGAAGTTTGTGGCACGGGGTTTGGGTACCAGCCGGGAGCGGGATGAGCTCGGGTCTCTGTGGGAGGGGGAAGAGCCGATTCCCCTTCCCCCGGCCGCTCTCCGAGCCCGTTCTCTGCCTGTCCCGGAGCCGGGCGGGGGAGGTGCCGCGGCGGGGGCGGGCCCGGGGCGGCGGGGCCGGCTCCGCACCGCGCAGGTTGAGAACCGCGTGGGCTTAAGAAGCGCCGGGAACGGAGCGAACCGGGCCGAGGCAGCATGGCCCAGCCGCGCTGCCGCTCCGTGCTCATCACCGGCTGCAGCCGCGGCATCGGGCTGGGGCTGGTGCGGGGGCTCGCAGCCGCCAGCCCCTCCCCGGACTTGGTCTTCGCGACCTGCCGGTACCCCGAGAAGGCGCAGGTAAGCGGGGCGGGGGCGCCGGGGGTCCCCGGAGCGGGGTAACCGCGGCGGGAGGGAGGAGAAGGCACTTTGGAAGCGCGGAACAACTCGAGCATCCCTGTGCCGCCAGCGAGAGCCCGCGCTGGGATGGAGCCGGGGCGCGTGGAGCCGGTGCCGGGTAGCTCTCCGGGGCTGGAGCTGGGGGTATGGAGGATGGGGAGCGTTCCCGGCAGGAGGAGAGCGAGCAGGACACGGCCGGGCAGGCAGGAGGGCAGCTGCAGCATCTCCAGCGCTCCTGCCATCCCCTTCCTTTAATCCCCGAGTTTCTCGCTGGATTTGCTGCTGGAGGTGTCTGTCCTGTCCTGTCCTGTCCTGCTCGAGTTCTGCAGGCGCAGCCCATCCCTCAGAAACCTTCCCCGTGGGACCTGCCACAGCTTTCCTTCTCTCTCTCCACGGCGCGTCTGTCCCCAGCAGGAGCCGTGCCCTCTCTGCCTCTTTTTCTCTGCTGCACTTGCAACAAGTGAGAAAGCCCAAATGAACGATGAATTGAACGCTCCTCTCAGTTCCCCTCTCGGCTGGGCAGCGGTCAGAGTTTCTGCTGGAAACAGCTTTTCTTACCTGCTGCTCGTGGATCCACTTGCAGCCCTCTCTCTACCTTTTCAGCCCAACTCTTCGCTGCTGCAGCATCGCAGTAGTTTTGGGACTCCTTCCCCATCCCTAAACTCTTCCAGACAAATTTCACACACACCTCGAAGCTTTGGAGGCAAATCGATGAGGGTGATCAGTCACTTTGTGACCAGCAGCGTCACCTGTTGCGCGCCCAGGCTGATCTCGGCTCTCCTCGGTGAGGTGGAATTTGGGCAGCACAGAAATGCACACAGGTATCCATCCCCCCATCCCTTCCCTCCGGTGCTCCAGAGCTGCAGGAAGCTGAGCACTCAGCCCTGTGACCGTCTCAAACCCCTCTGGAATGCCCCAGGCATTTGGGAGGAGGATTGATACCCACAGCCCTATTCCTGCAACTCCCCTGTTTCAAGCGTGGCTGCCCCGGCGAAGGAGAATTCCCTGGCACGTGCAGAGGGAAGCAGAGCCCCCGTGTCTGTTCCTTCTGGGGGATTTGATTCCTTTCATACAGATTGTGATCACACCGTGCTAGCAATAAACCAAACACAGCAACTCTTGTTTATTGCTTAGCTACAAAAAAACCCTAAAAGGTGGTGCTCAGGCGGCCCCCGGGGATGTGGGGCAGGGTTGGCCAGGTAACAGCTGCTCTCTGACCTCTGCTTCTCCAGAAACTGCTGCTGCTCTGCAGGTACCTACGAAACTGAAGGAAAATACCTCAATTTTTAAAAAAGTCTCCAGCACAAAAGAACATTTAGGGTATTTCTGAATGAAAGTGCAGAGGCACAGTCCGGCAAGGCTGAGATCAGGTGCACAGCTCCCTGTCAGGGCTGCTGGTCCCTGTGGCTCCCCCCGAGCCCCTCCTGTGCACCACCTGAGCAGGCATTCACTCCATTCTGTTCCCTTTTAACTCCTGTTACCCGAGCTGGCACCGGTCCCGGCCCTGTTTCCTATGAGTGATTGCACAAGAGCCCGGTGTAGTAGTGGCACAGGAAAGCAGCAGAGACATCTGACCTGTGTTAGATCGAAATCTCCCTGCGTGGTTGTTTGTCCTGAAGCTGCTTCAGCCGGCGTTGAGGGAGGTTCTTTCTTTTTTTCACCAACTGGCCCCCGTGATTTTTCATCATAATGGGCTCGGATCCATTACACGGAGAAGTGAAATGGTTCTTTCAACAGGAAGAGCTTCCTAGGAAACATTACACGGGCAAATCCCAGCACAACTCATCGGGGGGGTTGTTTTTGTGCGATCAGTATTTAAAAATCTGGAGAGAAAAAGCTGTAAACCTGCACAGGAAGATGAAACAGCCTTCAGACAGTGCAATGTGTCTGGGAAGAGTCTGGGTCACTCCTCGCTTGAGGGAGAAACCTGGAAAGCCTCTGGCAGGGTGTCTCCTGTAGGCAGGAAGCTGGCCAGGAGCCACATTCCAGTAACCCCAGTGGTGATTCTGCAGGCCACATGGGGTGCATCCGAAGCTTTTTTTTTTTTTTTTTTAGGGGGGCAAGTTTTGTCCTTGGTGGATCAGGGTGGGTTTTTGTTCTTTGTAAGGACCTCTAGGCCATGTGCTGTGCTTTGGCACGACATCAGTGGAAACCTCTGCAGTCAGCTGAAAGCATATTTCTAACAGATGGGTTTGGAAACTCCTCAAGGAAGAGAAATCTTTACTAAAGGTACTGTAGTGGTTTCACCAGTATTATCTGCCCCATCTGCGATGCACGGAGCTGGCACAAAACCTTCTGACCCTCTGAGAGTGTTCCCACTGTGCTGCTGCTCCTTGGGGCTGCAGAGGGCAGGTACAGACCTGCTCCAGCCTCCAGCACTGGGAATCTTGGTCATGGGAGCACCTCGTTCAGCTGGTGCTCTCAAAGCTTGGCTCCAGCCTGGCAGTGCTGCTCAGTGTGGTGGTAGGAAGGGCAAAGGTTCAGTGATTTTCTTGTCATTTTTATTTTTTTCTTTCTCAGAGATGAGCCTTTGCTGTCTCTGACTTTGCAGTCGAATCTTGAACTCCCAGAGTTCAGGTTCCTGCTCTGAGATTGGCACTGCAGGCTCGGCTTAGGGCACATGGAACGGGCTTGGCCCATCTCAGAGCTGTTTGTTGGCCATGCACGCTGGGCTGTGAAGGTGAGGGATTTTCTCTTTCTCTGCACACCTGGGTCAGTGCTTTTTCTCCTGACAGCAGTGCAGGTGGTCTAATTTTGGTTTTCCCCCTTGGCTTTGTGGTAAGTGACCATATGAAAACCTTTCTTTAGCACAAGTGAACTGTCCCCCACTTCCTCTCCTGCATGAGAGGATGGACCTGGAGAACAGCAGCTTTGGACAGTTCCTTTAAATTCTCCTCTGGTTTGGCAGAGCAGCATTTTCCCGTTGCAGAATGGAGGAAAAAGATGGGCACAGCTCGAATGAAAAGGCTTTTTAAAATGATCTTCCAGTTTTTGGAGGGAAAAGTGATTAAATATGCTTAGCTGCTGGCAAATCCAGCTCCACCTTGGGCAAGAATCTCTCAGCAGGGTGATGACTGAATATTTCAGAGCCCTCCAAACAGTGGACAGAGAAGAGCCGCTAAGGAGCTGCCTTTAGAAAGATGCTGGGGAAGCCTGACTTGGCTTTCCTCTCTTTACCAGGAAGGCAGCACATCTCCTGTAACTCCCTACCCTTGGGATAATGCTGAACAGCTGCAGGCTTTTGCATGTGAGTCTGTGCTGGCAGAAGTTGTGAAAACTCGAGTTCTGGGGCTGAGGAGCTCCTAGGTGGCCTCCCCAGAACATTTGCCTAACAAATGGGCTGCAGATCACACGATAACATGCAGCAGGCCCGAAGGCAGCCAGATAACCGCTGCCCCTCCTGGAAAAGCACCATCGGAGACTCCTCCAGCCACTCTCTGATTCCAATCTGCCTTTTCTTGGGCTGCTCCAATGCTGACAGTGGGAGCAGCTACAAATCTCCA
The DNA here is from genome assembly GCA_013397865.1 of Struthidea cinerea. NCBI lineage: Eukaryota > Metazoa > Chordata > Aves > Passeriformes > Corcoracidae > Struthidea > Struthidea cinerea. The sequence goes on from VZTI01003483.1 coordinate 1,058,443, forward strand.
GCGAAATAATCCTGATGTCCTGTCTTTGCTCTCCAGATGGACACAGCCCCAGTGCAGACATTACCAGGGAGCCTGCAGGGGCTCATGGACCCAGCTGGAATTCTCCCCACTCTCCTGTTTTTCTTCCTCCCCCATCCTGCTTTCCCATAAAAGGGAAAAACTCTGCCCTAAAGGACTGCACTTAAAAATGGTGCAGCCCCTGGAGTGCCGTCTCTGATGGGGGAAGGAGGAGATGGCCGCGGTGTGAATAAATCTGTGGTGCCCAGAGCTGTGGGATCTGCACAGGAGCAGCTCCCGTTCCTCCTGCTCTCCCCACAGCCCCAGTGTGTTCCCAGGTGAACAAATTCCTCGCTGCTCGAGCCTTCTACAGAGCTCTGGGCAGCTTCCAGGGCTTAATGTGCAGCTTCCCTTGCTCTGAAGCAGATCCTGTTACAAACTGTGCCTGTTCCCTCGTGGGACCCGGAGCTCTCTCTGCTCGCTGTCAGGTCTGGGGCTTGTTCTTCCCTTTAACACATATTTCAGCCATGTGGTTTGCAACTGGGAAGAGCAGCTGAGTGATCTGTGCAACAGATATATCAGGCAAAGGGGGCATTTCTGAATATGTATCAGGAGAGGGCATTCTTGAAGTCTTCCTAATTTTGGATTATTGCAGAGTTGTTTTGTTTGATTGTTTTTTTTTTTTTTTTCTGGAAGTGTTTTACACTTCCTACAGCAGTAAGGTCTGGCTCCTCTGGAGTGAGAGAGGCCTGTGGGTCAGGGCAGTGCTGTGGAAGCTGTTACAGGATTGAACAGTGAGTTGGCTGTACACTGTGATACTGAAAACCTGTCTCAGGGGACACAGAAAAATCGGATACACCTCTGGCTTTGTCCCGAGTGCAAGCAGGACGATGTGAAGGATACCCAAGCACCTTTATCCTGCCCACAGGCTGTGTTTGTTTGGCTTGATTGCTTCCAACTGGCTGAGCCGGGCCGGGCCCTTTCCAAGAGCTGTAACTGAAGTGGATAATGCTTTCATAAAGAAGGCAAAGTAAATCTTGCTAAATGACAAAGACAACAGAACATTCCTGGTTGAAATCGAGCAATAAATACCCTGTGTGCTGAGGAATCTGTGTCTGGAGCTTTGAGTGCCAGAGGATCTTGTTTAAATCAGAGTAGACTGACTCTTTGTTAATCGTAATTAAAAATCAGCAAGCAGGAAACAACAGATGCTAATCAGAGTTTAATTCTTGTCTTGGACTCCCTAAGAGTTGATTCTCAGGGGTGATTGTTCAGGTGCAGGGCAGTTCTACAGCTACTATGCAAAACAAACACAGCGTTAGGGGGTTGTGTTGTGGCTTTTTGTTGGGTTTTGTTTGCCTTGTTTGTTTTTAAAGTCTCTGTCACAGCACACTAATTAAAAATGACTTAGCTGGGATATGCTGGCTGTACCGACTTGTGTCAGTCCTCCTTTTCTCATGTTCCTTCTAGTCACAGGAGGGGAAAAATAGGCTTTTCTGCAATTTTTAGATGTTCTAACAGGATTTTTCAGCTTATGTCAGGTGTAACGTTCTTGAAGACCAAAGCTGGCTAGATCGGCTTTGTGCCTGGGGGCTGCTGCTCAGAAATTGCAACCCCTGAAGTGGGAGTCACTTGTTAACTAAGTACTTAACTGGAAAACCCATTGAATTTTAAACCTAATTTGCATGCAGCTATTGTAATTTCATGCTGTTTATGTACTGGAGAATGCTTCATTCTCCAGTGTTTGCAGTTCTTAATTGAAAATATTGCTTACTCACTTCAGAAGCCTCTCAGTTGCTGTTGCTACTCAAAGCAGCTCTGGCCTTTCAGCAGGAGTTGGTAGCTTGTTTCTGTCAGAGAGTAAAGCATATAAATAAATGAACTATAAATAAATGGACAAATCTCGAGAAGCCAGAGCGCTCCTGGAGTTTATTATCCATTAAGTGATACTGTCAAACTGGAATCCAGTGACAGTCCAAAGGCACGGAATTATTGCAGGCCTTGACATGGCAGAGCTATTTCATCCTGGACTATCAATAAACAAGACAGTGTGTTCTGGGCCTTTAATTTATGGAAAACTGTCCCACCAAGCCCTGTCCAAAGCAAGGAATGTCTTCTGGTTTTGTGCTTCTGACTTGTTTTTCCTTCCCCCTCCCCTTAATAGCCTTAACTGCAGTTGTAGATTGGCCTCAGTGGGAGAACAAATCTCCCAAACAAGCCTGGAGAGAATCCTGCAGGGTCTGATGTGAGATAAAAGATGTGAGGCATTGTAGTTTGTCAGAGGACACGGAGTCCCTGAAGTGTCTCCAAGGGGCAGAGAAGGATTCTTTCAAAACCTGCCCTCCTGACCCCTGTTCCCAAAGGGCTCCTAAAGAAAGGGATTTGCTGGGGCTGGAATGTTTGGCCAGGTTGCTGTGTCTCCTGAACGCGACTGGGAGTATGGAATCCATCTGTTGTGTTTGGCCACACTTCCCACTTGGCTTCATGGCACAGAAACCTGAGTATTCCAGCTGGGCCTATAAATCCAATTTGGACACACTTGGTCCAGCCGGAACACCGGAGAGCGTGGATTTCTCCAGGAACACCAGCCTGCTGTGCTGACAGGCAGATGGGCGAGTTACAGCAGGGAGGGAATTGTTCTCCTGGACAGTGGCTGTGCCTGGGACGGATTTCATGGCGTGCTTCACCTCCACTTACAAGAACTGACACTAACGAGGCTGCTGGGGAAATGGAATTCCCATGGGAAAACTGCAAACAGTAATTCCAAATGGCTTTTTTAAAGCGTTCCTGTTGCCCTGATGTCCAGCACTAGCTGAGCTTCAGGAGAATTACGCTTTTCTTGCAAAGTTGGGAAGCTACTGGATTTTTACTGGAATGCTGAGACCTGAGAAATATCCCACTAAAAATCCAGCACGCTGGAGTCTGGACTAAGCAGGGAAAGAATCCAGTTTCTTGATCTGGCTCTTAGGAAAGCTGCTCAGCAGGCTGGAAAACCAAGCAGAACCACTGCCTTCAGTCCAGTCATGAAAATATTTCAGTTGCAATCCTGGAAGAGCAGAATTCAACCTGAATTATGTAATAGCCATGGAGATATATATAGATATATGTATATATACACACATAAAAGATAAACATTTTCTTCTTCCTAGGAACTGCAGCAGCTCAGCAAGCAATACAGCAACATCAAGCTCCTGCAACTGGGTGAGTAAAGGGCTTTATTTCTGTGTACAGAAATCTGATCCACTTAGGTGAAGAGATTTCTTAAGAAATCGGTCTCCTGAGTGATCAGTATCTGGACATGATCCCCAGCAGCTGAAAACCATCTTAGGATAACACTAGGGAAATGTAATTCTGTAAAATCTGTGCATTTTCACCTGTGTGCTGCCCAGACATCCCCACGCAGCCTCAGATTTGGTTTGGCACGGGTTGTCTCGTGCCAGGCACGCCCTGAACCCCGCACTGTTCACTGGGGCTCTTCCTGCCTCCTCTGCGCAGATGTGGTCTGTGAGAACAGCATCAAGAAAGTGGTCAAGGAAGTGGAAGAAATTGTGGGAGACAAAGGCCTGAACTGCCTCATCAACAACGCTGGCATCAACGTGCTCGCCTCCCTGGAGGAAGTCACAGCAGAGACCATGCTCACCATTTATGAAACCAACACCGTTGCCCAGCTGATGGTCACCAAGGTAAGGACTGGGAGGAATGGGCTTCATCTGGGGCTTTTCCACAAGTGAGCTGGACTTGTCCAGGTATTTGTCCCCTTGGAACTGCACAGACACAGTTCTGACATGGACCTGCCTGTCTGGAGAGCAGCAAGAGCTGCTGTTTGTGCACCTGCTGTGGCATCACTTCATGGCAGGTGGGGATTGGAGGTGGGCAGAAAAGGCTGCTGGAGGAAGGTTTCCCCTGTGTCTGAGGAGCCATCACCGCTCCGTGCTGGTGGCACAGAGCTGTACTGGGATTCCTGCTATGAACGAGGGAATGATCGAACTCCAACCCAAGTCACCAAATTAAAGCAAACTCTTGTTTTCACAGGCGTTCCTCCCCCTGCTGAGGAAGGCAGCCCAGCTGGGCACTGGAATGGGCTGTCACAGAGCTGCCATCATCAATATGTCCTCTCTCGCTGCCTCCATGCAGCTCGTCCAGGCAAATGAGATGTTCCTCAAGGTCTATCCCTACAGGATAGCAAAGGTTTGTGGGCTCCCCTGGGCTGAGGGCACTTAGAGACCACGCTGACCTTGGGGTGGTGATGCTAAGGGGTGCAGCACCTCCGTGGACACAAAAACTGTTCTCTTTCTTCATGTGGGTGGAAATGGGAGCTGTGAAACTCTGCACCTGGGGCAGGCGTGCCAACTTCTGGAGAACAGGCTCCCTGCTCTGCTACAGATCCACTCCTGAGGGATTTGGCATTCGGGGAGAGCTGATGCCATCGAGTGTGGGTTCTGTCAGCTGTGTTCCTCTCCCATCCAAGCGAGAGAGAAGGCAGGAAACTCAGCAAAAGGTGTGCTGACCTGTACGTGCTGATGGTAGTTAGTGACAGGTGGGATTTTTAGTTTTCTCACATCCAGAGATTGACTTTGTACAGATAGTCAGGATCACACATACAGTTTCTCCTACACCACCTACTCAGAAGCTGTTAAATGCTTGTTTTCCCTGTTCAGAAGTAAATGAATGTTTGCGTAGTTGTTACTGCAGAAAAACACAGCCCTTATGTCAATATTATTCTCCTCACAGCTCCTGAGGCGTTTCAAATGCTACTTTATCTTCTATTACACTGTCGTTTCGTCTTTGGGCAGTAAGTTTATGGTGGTGGAGCTTTCAGAGTCCCCAGAAAGTCTCGATGAGTTACTGAGAGCCCCTTACTGCCCCTTCCTGTGCCAGGAGACAGCAGGGTGGAAGGGAGGTGCCCACCAGCTGGGTTTGAGGCCTTGCTCAAGGCTCATAAGCAGCACATTAATAGGTGGTTTCCACTCCCACAGACTGCACTGAACATGATCACCAGGTGTCTCGCTGCAGACTTGAAATCGGACGGAATCCTCTGCATTTCCTTGCACCCAGGCTGGCTTCAAACAGACATGGGTGGAAACATGGTGAGTGCCAGCTCTGGAAATGTGACAGCGGGGCTCCCTTGTCGTCCCGACCCCCTGGCTGCACACCTCCACGTGCTGTGACACACAAAAATACATCTCCCTTCATTCTAGAACCTCCTTGGTTCTCTTCTGGGGGACAGTCCCAGTAATGACCTAAGCTTGATTCATTCCAGGCTCCCATGCAGGTGCAGGAGGCTATCCCAGGTATTCTCTCTGTTCTGGACCGTCTCGGTGAAAAAGAAAATGGTTCTTTCCTGGACTGGCAAGGGGAAACTCTACCCTGGTAGAAGTGCACAGAACTCTACAGGAACAGCACATCAGTCACAATTTAACCTTGCCACTGCTGTCTGTGTCTCTAGGGTTTTCTTACACGCTCCTTGAAATAGCCAGTGTGATGCTCAGCCTCTCTCTAGGTGTATTTGGAAAGCAAGGTGGCTGAGTCTTTCACTGGTGTTGCTACGGCTCTGCTCTAATGCTTCCTGCAGACACTGCTGTGCTCTCGGTGATGGGCATCTCCCGGAACCCTCTGAAATGGATTAAAACCTGCGAGTTAAATCCGGGGGCTGGTGTTTCCTTTTCACTTCCAGAACCAAAGTGGGCTTCTGGCTCTTAGCAGAATTAAATGACCTGACCTCAGAGTAAGGCCAGTGTAGGCTGTCAGATTCCGGTACGATCAGTTATCTCCAGAAAAAAACTCCTTCAGTTTCCTTTGTTCCTAACTGAGCCAAGGCTGAAATTGCCCAGCTCTAAACCACGGGAATTTGGTACTTCTGTGAATTCCGTGGCAAACTCTGAGTGTCCCCAGGTTGCCAATGTACACCAGGCACTTGCTTTGTTCCCAGTGGCTGACTAACAGCCTGATATGGGGGTGGGAATGTTGTTTTGTACATAAACTTCTGAAGTGTCTTCAATAAAGTCTTGATTAAACAAACAGTCTGTTTACCGAACTGTTTGCTTCATTTAATTTCTCCTCATAGGCTTCTCTTGCCTGGCAAGGGAACTTTATTCCTAATTTTCAGGAAGAAACTCTAACCAACGCCAACCTTTCAGGGTGGTTTGGTTTGACACCGTGGGGTGTACCTAAAACGGAGACAGACCCTTGTTCTGGTCTGAAATACTAAAAGCAGCTGGTGAATAAATCTCTTGTGTTCTGGCTGAGGTAGGTATAAAAGCAAGAAGCCCTTTGAAGTCCGGGATTGGCTTCAACATCCCTCCCTCGTGCCAGCTGATTAGGCACTTTCATGCTGTGCCAAGATGGTGGGTTCCTGTGCCGAGAAGACAAGAGAAGACAAACAACAGCCAGGTAAGGGCAGAGAACAGGTGTGGCTGTCCCTGGACAGCAGCCACTGGGACCTGCCCCCGGATGCAGACGAAGGTGTGGAAGGGAGAGGTGTCTGCGTGCCTTCCACGATCCCTGCGTCAACAGGGACAGGCAGGCTCGCTGTAACAGCATCACAGGATCCTTCACAGAATCACTGAATCCTTCACAGAATCACTGAATTATTTCGTTTGGAAAAGCCCACCAAGTCCAACGTGTGACCGATCCCCACCTTGACACCCGGCCCAGAGCACTGAGTGCCGCATCCAGCCCTTCCTTGGGCACCTCAGGGGATGGGGCCTCCACCACATTCCCATACTTAACAACCCTGTCCACGAAGAAATTCCTCCTGCTGCCCAGCATTCCATCCCCTTGTGGCTCGTTGTGCCACGCTTCCCTGCTCAGACGGGTTTTAGTGAGGTGCTCCTGTGACTCAGACGGGTTTTAGTGAGGTGCTCCTGTTGGAGGTGCTAAAAAGCGAGAAGCAGAGAAATTCTTCAGCCTTTTCTCACTATTCTGTGAGCAGACTGTCTTTCCTATGGAAACTATTTTAAACAAGGTCACAGTTCCATAAACTTCTTGCACCCGCAGGCTGTTTTGCAAGATTGTTACGGCTTTGACTTTGAAAATATTTTGGAATAGGTATCTTAGGACTCGGCCAATCCTCTCAAGGGGTGGATGGCCGAGGAACCAATTACCTATTGCCACTCAACACACTTTTTGTGATCTATCCTATATAGTAGTCAGAAAATTATTAAAAAAGAGGCTTCAGCTTCCACTTGTTCATGAGCCTGGACTCCGTGTTGTTTTCTTTATGCGCCTCGGACGTAACAGCGACACTCCTGTGGCTCAGCAGCTGAACGCATCCCAGCCACTGACCTTCCAAGCGTGGCTGAGGTCTCCGTGCAAACTGGTGGGCGAGGGACACGCCTGGGTTGAGCCGGTTGAAGGATTTATTTTGGAGCAAAGCTGGGGAAGGGTTTGGAGCACCAGAAGAGGCTGAGGGAGCTGGGAAAGGGGCTCAGCCTGGAGAAAAGGAGGCTCGGGGGGGACCTTGTGGCTCTGCACAACTCCCTGACAGGAGGGGGCAGCCGGGGGGGGTCGGTCTCTGCTCCCAGGGAACAGGGAGAGGAGGAGAGGGAACAGACGGCCTTGACTGCACCAGATCTAGGTTGGATATTCAGAAAAATTTCCTCATGAAAAGGTTGAAAAGCATTGGAATGGGCTGTGAGCGACCACGAAGGACCAGGAAGGACCGTGAGGAATGAAGAAGGACCAGGAAGGATTGCTGAGTGACCACAAGGGATCATGAAGGACCTTGAGGGGCCACGCAGGACTGTGAGGGGCCGTGAAGGACCGTGAGGGACCGTGAGGGACCGAGACCGGCTACCCCCGGGCGCCGCCAGGGGGCGCTGCGGCCGGCCGGAAGTTCCGGTGGCGGCGGGGCCGGTGGGTGATGGCGGCGATGGCGGCGGGGCC
>VZTI01003483.1:1066425-1105936 GCA_013397865.1 Struthidea cinerea
CCCGGGGGGCTCCGTGCGGGCCGTGCCTGGGGCGGGGCAGCGCCGGCAGAGCCGGGAGGGCTGAGGGGAGGGAGGCGGCCCCTCGGTGACGGCCCGTCCTTAGGCCGCGCGGCTGCTCCTCCCGGCCTGAGGGGGGAACAGGGCTGTGCCAGGGAGCGCGGCTGGAGTTACCGTGTTTTTAACGTTAAAACAGCCCAAGCTTTATTAATAAATCACCTCCGCGGCTCAGCTGCCCCGGTGCTTGGCCCCCACAGCAGAGCCCGACAGACGGAGGGTAAAACCAGGAGGGTGCTTAGGGTGTCTCGGGCCATCTTTTTGGGGTTTCGGGTTGAATAGAGAAGGTTTTTTTAAGCTGCATGTTTGCCTTATGGAATAAATAATCTTATTTGAACAGTCATTGCTGCCTCTGCCAGTGAACAAAGTGAAACAAAATGTTAATATCACAGCTGAGTTCCCAGTTACTGAAGGCTTCGAGAATTGCAGGTAAATTGGTTTTGTGTGAGCAAGTTTTCTGTTTGTTTGGCTTTATTTTCCCGGGGTAATTGGACTCCCAGAAGTTTCTTTTTCCACCAAGCAGTGCAGGAGGGAGGATGCTGTTGTTGAGTCAGTGGTTGTCAAATGTTATTATGTCTCTGATTTATTATGTAAGTACGGTGTAGCTTTGGTTTAACCTCTTTTAACTTTAGGAGGAGATTCCTCAGCACCAGAGAGGTTTGATACAGTGAACAGTTCCTTGCCATTCCGAATTGGTTTTCCATCAGAAAACATAAGAACATTCCACTTAATGGAATCATGGAATGGTTTGGGTTGGAAGGGACCTTGAAGACCATGGAATTCCAACCCCCAGTGAAGGAGAAGCTCCACCCTGCTCTGCCTGGGTGACCTGGGCAGCTTACCCAGTAAAGTATAATGTATTTTTAACGTTACAGCATGGTAGTTTAAAGTTGGAAAGACTTCCTTGCTTTTGTGATGCCAGTACGACTTCTGTGAGCGTTTCCTTTTGTCAGCGTGTTCTGGCCAGAGCTGTCTGCTGGTTTGAGAGCTGGGCAGAGCTTTCCTCATGCTCCTGCTGGGAATTTCTGCCTTTTAAGTGCAATCCCTTTCTCCCAAAGGCCACCTCTTGCCCAGGTCAGTGTCCTCCTTCCTCTGCTGCCGCTCTCCGTCCGCACGCTACAGCACCCAGCCCCCCAACACCAGCGGGGCCCAGCCCCAGCAGTGGCACACGCTGGACCCTGAGCTGGAGGAGATCCTGATTCCCAGGAAACTTTCCATCAGCCCCTTGGAGAGCTGGCTGACAGTGAGGTACTCCCTGCCCAAAGCTGAGGGTGCTCAGGAAGAAGCGAGCCACGAAACCCCGCCGCCATCCGAGTGTCCCCCTCCTGCCGGGACGAGGGACGTGGCGGAAGGAGAGGGAGCCCTGGGCAACGAAGTGCAGTGCAGGAATGTGCTGGAGATCCGCAGGAGGAAAATGAACAGGCACAAGTACAAGAAGCTGATCAAGAGGAGGAAGTTCATTCGCAGGAGGATAAAGGAGGGGCGCAAGAAGAAGCGTCAGGTGAGCTCAGGGGAGGGAGAGTTCCCTGACAGAAATGTGCCCGCACATCAAACCAGCCTCTGTTCAGGTGTTGGATGATGGATTTGAGTGGATCTGGGGGAAAATGAGCCTGAATGAATTCACCATTTAACCTCAAGCTGTGCCAGGGGAGGGTCAGGTTGGCCATCAGGAGGAATTTCTCCATGGAAAGGGTGGTCAGGCGTTGGAAGGGGCTGCCCAGGGAGGTGGTGGATTCACCCTGCAGGTGTCCATAGAATGCCTGGATGTGGCACTCAGTGCTGGGTGACAGGGTGGACATCAGCCACAGCTGGACTCAATGATCTTGGAGATATTTTCCAGCCTTAATGATTCTGTGATTCCAAATATAAATGTGGTAATTGTTGGCATAATTTTTTTTTCATGACAGTAATTACAGATATGTGTGATTAATGGAGATGAATTTTTGCATTTGTGTGAAGGATGAATTCATGTGTCTACCCTGGATCAGGGAGACTGGTTTAATCTTAATTTCTTTCCTGTCTTGACAACATCTTTAGGTGCTTCCAAATCTGTTTTTCTACATAGAAGCCTTTTACTTCCTTTAATGGAAGGAAGTGAGGGAAGACATGGGGGTTTGTTCAAGCTGGGGATATTCTCCTTCAGCACAGCCTTTCGTGGGATATAATTTAGTTCATTCTCTCGGAATTCTCACCTTGCCCAGATGCAAATTGGGGTTCATTGTAATTCCACTGCTTCAGATTTGTAGGAGGCGGTGTTGAGCACTGTAAAATCCTCTTCTTTCCCTTACCATTTCATTGTCCACCTTCTCAGTTTTCCTTGCACTTTAAAATGATGATGCACTTCCTCGCATTTTAAAATGATACTTCCAAGATCCTTGTGCTTTTTAATGTCTTCTGATGTATTTTCTGCACTAAGATCAAATATTTTAACGCTTAAACCCTTTGTTTCCTTTGTGTGTGTTACACCTACATTGTCCTTGGGATGTGTGGGCAGTGGGTGTTGCTTCTGAGCTGTGTTACCATTTTTTTTCCTTTTTTTTTTTTCCTGTTTTAGATAAAATTTGAGAAAGATTTGGAGCGCATCTGGAAAAGAGCTGGCTTGAAAAGTGCTCCTGCAGGGTGGCAAACCCCCAAGATCTACCTGAGGAGTTCCAAGCGATAAAAAACACCTGTCATAAATTTTAACCTTTCATTGTAATTAAAAAAAAAATTTAAGTATGTTGATAACATTTAACCTTTTTCTGATTGTGATGAAAATAGTAGGAAGGAGTTTTCCAAGGGAAAAGCTGGCAGCTTTTCCTCCCCAATGAAGTGGTGTGAGCTCTTTTCTGGTGGCTTGGCACTGCTGTCCTGTGGTCAATTTCTGAAGTCCCTCTTTAAGATGAGACTGAACCTAAGAACAATCAGGTGTGGGAGATGGGATCAGTGAAAGGATTCCCATTGTATATAAGGCACAAACCTTTGGAAAAGTTCTTTTCTAAACTGCTTTCTTTCACAGCCTTCCTGCAGAAAGGCTGGGGTTTTCCTAAGAGTTGTGGTGGGATGGGAATCAGATCAGAATTCCATGGAATGTACCTGCAAGAGCTTTTGTTGTCTCTTATCTGGAGCCTTGGTGTGCACGTGCCTTGGGCATTGCATGAGCATCCTTGAAAGGCACATTTCTTTTTGTGTTCTATTTTGTGCTAATAAAAAATGGTTATTTTTGTCTTTGATTGACCCCTGTCATGTAGAACATCCAGATATTGGTCAAAGGAGAAGCTCGGAGCTAATTATTCATTAACTACAAAAACTTTTGTGCCTGAGACAGCCCTGATACAATCATCTGGTTTTGCATGGTTGAAGAGAGTCCTGAAAGCTGTGAAAAAATACAGGTGTTTACAATAAACCCTGGGAGAGGAATTTTTATCTGGGCTCTGGTTTGGGTTCTGCTTTTCTTTTTGGGATTTGAGGCAGTTCTGGGTGGTTAAGTGTGATTTAACTTTTGTATTTTGGCAAAGAGATGGGGTGGACTGAGGGGGAAAAGAATGAGCTCCTTCAGGCTGGTCATTGTGGGAAACTCCCTGAAAATGATTCCCTTTTTTTCTGCCAGGAGAGAATAAACTGAAAGGGAGGAAAATAATCTCTGGAAGTCATTGCTACGAGGTGCAGTTTAATCTGGCTGCAGGAAGGACATCCTGAGCCACAGCTTCTCTGGGCAACCTGTGCCTCATCACCCTCACAGGCAAGAATTCCTTCCTAACATCTTAAATCTCTCAGGATTTGTGTTTTCCTTGTGGAAAAACTCTTGCCTTACAAGGGACTAACCAGGTTTTACATCCCAGGGCTGTGTCAGCTTCCTTCAGTGTTCTTGACCCTGATTTTCTGTAGAGGGAGCACGAGTCCAGGATATACTCACCAAGTTTTATTAGGAGCTGCTCTTCCTCTCCAAAATATCTGCATCCCACTGGATCTGCACACTTAGTAAAGCTTTATGTGCATATGTAGCTGTGGTAACAAAAAAAAGGGCTGCAAACAGGAAAGCTTTGACTTAAAATTCCCAACATGCTGAAGAGTTCTATTCTTTTGCTCTTCTGGGAGGAAATGGTTGAAAGCCAGACAAATTCATGCTGTTTATTACAGAGCTTGGAGATAACTGGTGGGGTGGTGATTTTATGTCACTCATTGGGCTGGAAAGGTCCCTCAAAGCTGGAATATAAACCCAATTTGTCTCATTTCTAATTCCTGGATTGCATGCACTTCACTGCAGGCAGCAAACTCAGCTGAACAGAACAAGTTTAGGAGTTTTCTCACAGTGATCAGGTTTGTGCTGGAATGAGTTGGCTCTAAAGTAGGAAGTCAGCTGACTTGGAGGGGATGAAAACTCTGAATTTTGTTTCTCTGAACCAAATCCCATTGCAAATGTGGAGGGTGTTGCCCCATTTTGGAAAGGTCAGAGCCCAGCAATGTGGTGGCAGTGGCAAAAACACCATTTCTTTTTCATGTTAGTAAGTAATAGTTCCTGATAAACAGGGTTTTGGTTGTCTCCTTGACCTGGAGAGCAATGGTTCTTACCAGAGTAAGACTTAAATGCATTTTAAGAGTCTTCTCTAGAAAATGTGGTGTTCAATGACATCAGCATGGATTCTTGAAGTTTTTTAGAGGCTTCTGGACATAAGTAAGTTAATTTCAGCCACAAATGAATCCAGTTTAACTTAAAAATACCTTACATCTGAGAATCAGGCCTGATTGTATATGGGAAAGGGAACAATGTGAAATAACTGCTTCCTGCAGCTTTCTCCTAAAAGCCTGGCTCAACTTCCAGTACTTTATGTAACTAGAAAATTGCCTGGTGCTCCATGGTGGTAGGGATGAGGTGTTGGAAATGATAGGAGACTTTTAGGATTAAAGCAGAAGCAGATTTATGATACTGATGGGGAGTACAAGATCGATTCCAACTTTTAATAAAACAGCAACCTTTCTATTTCACTGGAAATCAGGAAGTTTGGTCCCTTTGGTAACAAGGATTGAAACCCAAATGTGTGGAAAGTAGAAACATTTAAATTGTGTATAAATTGCAGTAGATCAGCAATTGATGCCTGAGTTAACCCTGTGATGGTCTGGGGTGTGCAGAAGAGATTTCAGCTCCCTGGCAGCCACTCTCCAGCTCTCCAGAGGAACATTTTTGGATGTTGTCTCCTCTAGTTTTGGCTCACTTCACATTAATTCAATTCCAGTCTGAGTTCATCATGGGAAAAGGGAAAGTCCAGCAGACTACTGGGCTTGGTTAAAAGCAACTGGTGCCTATTTAGAGCAGAAAAAGCTGTTCCTTCCCTTTGGGAATGCTGTGCTTGCCCTGCAGAGCCTGGTGGATGGGCTGGGAGCTGTTAGAGCAGCCCTGGGGTGATGCAGACAGTGAGTCTGAGCTCAGGGATGCCCTCTCTGTGTCCCTGGCACGGGCAGGAGCCACGTGGAGAGGAAATGGGGTGGGATGTAATGATGGCTTCTCCTGCTCCAGAAACCAGCCCCGAGCTGATTCAAACCAGGAGCTGCACAGGTTGCAAAGGCACCAGAGGGAAAACACTGATCTGAATTGAGGCTGGTTGTAGGCAGGAAAAAGGTTTGAGAATCCTTAAATCCTAGAGCATGTGGTGCAGACTGAAAGGATTTATTCCCAGTGTTTTCGAGGATGATTTCATGGGAGAAGGTACACATGTGCACAGGCTGTAGGATGCCCCTGGCTGCACACAACTGCAGCAGCAAAAAGAGAAATATTCTTCATGTTGTATTGGCTCCTGATAGCTGGTGTGCCTAAAACCTGTTTTTTTGGAGTGTGGGGGTTTTTTGTTGGTTTTTTTTGTGTGTGGTTTATTTCTGTTTGGGGTTTTGTTTGCTTTGGGTTTGGGGTTTTTTTGTCTGTTTGATTGGTTGGTTTTGTTTTGGGGTTTTTTAACATCGGAGGGAGAGGGCAGGGGTGATGCCTCCTCCTTTTGCTGCTGGAAGATTTCTCTGCAAAAAAATCCCAAGTTGTTCTGATGTCTTTATTGGGGGAACTGTTCTTTCTTCCATTAATGAACTCCAGTCTCAAGAAGGAGTAAATCAGCCCACGTCAGGGGACGTTTGTGAGCACTTGGTGCACAAAACACCTTTCAGGGCATTAATAGGACCTGACTACCATTGCCTAATAACTCCTGAGCAGGAACAGTGGGCACCTTTACTCTGGTGAGCTCATGCCCTGTTAAATGGGTCACTTTCATGTGAAAAACCAAAATGTTGGTGTACATTGGCTCCAGGAGTTCTGACCTGCTCCTTCTCAAATCCTGGAACCAGCTCTGCTTTGGTGGGACTGATCCCTGATCCAAGGGTTCCAAAGTTAACAAACCAGGCTTGTTCCCACCAGCTGAAAACCTGGCTGAGGTGCTCTGACTGATCTCACAAACAGCACCTGTGGCTGACTCAAATGCCATCTTTTCTTTTCACCATTCATGCTGCTCTGCTCTGTTTTCCAGGAAAACATCCTGGTTTGGGGTCATTTGGGCTGAACCTCTCCAAAAATAACAGCACTCTGTACCAGCCCAGAGCATTTGCAGAGCTGAAATGGGTTGAAAAGTGGTTTTTTTTTGGTTTGGTTTGGTTTGGTTTTGGTTTTTTTTGTGTGTTTTTTTTTTCCCCGCTGCTTTTTAAATAAATAAATAAAAATATCAATAACTGTAGCTCCTGTAAACAGCTAAGGTAGCTTGGAGCAAACACAGGGTGCTGGTTTTCCTGTGGAAGAATCCATTCTTGCTTGGCTTTCCCTATAACACAGAGGAACAAAACTGAAACAAGGAGTTCTGTGAGTCAGAGAATTTAAGAAAACCAGCTGATACATCACTTTTGTGTCAAATCCCTGATTTTGGGGAATTTTTTAGTCTTGCTCCCTGCATAGGCACTAAGAAATTTAAAACTGAAACTTGTCCCCTCAAATGCAGCTGAAATTTTCTGCTGTGTTTCAAAATAATGGGAAGAAGGAGGAGATTGAATGGACAGTGGGACAGTATAACTGTAGGTGCCTTGACAAGGCTAAATGGAAGTGGCTAAAATCTTGTTTGAAGTAGAAAACATGAAATATTGTTTTAAAAATGGGCTTTCTTTATTTGTTCAGTAACCAAGGCTTGGTGCTGCTCAGGCAGGTGTTGTGCTGAGGGAATGTCACTGCCTTTGGTGTGTCCAGGTCTGGAAAAAAACCACTCCTGGAGCCTCTCAGCAGCTGGAACACTTCAGAATCCCTTTCCCACTTGTAAAGTGATTGGTGCTAAGACGAAGATGTGGAGTTGTGAGCAAGGAGTTGGCACAGCAGGTAAAAAAAAAATGAATAGTTTGGGATTTTTGTGTTTTAAGGGAATTAGTTCATGGTAGGATGATGTGGCTGAGCTTTATTCCCAGCCAGTGAGGAACTGGTTAAAGCTGAAGGAGAAAGAGCTGGCAGAAATGGAGTCAGCAAAGTGTGAGCAGCACCACGTTACTCAGCAGCCTCGCTGCCTGGGTGAGTCAGGGCTGATTCCTCAGGGATGCAGGGTTTTCCCTGCTGTCAGCACTGGCTCAGCCAGGCCAGGATGGCACAACCAGCTGGAACCTGCCCAGCATCACCAGGTACATCCCCAGGGCAAATCTGGGACTGCTCACCCTTGGCTTGACTGAGCAGCCCTTGGCTTGCTCAAACTGTTTATTGCATCTGGAATTTATCTGTGCCTTTCCCCAGGTCTGAGTGGGCACTTCCAGAGGACTCTCCCTGCCTGATTTCACTCCCTCTGTGATGCTGGAGAATATCCTGTGTTATTCTTGGCCTCCTGCCATCCCTGAGGGCTCCTGCAGGCCCATCGGAAGGTAGGGCAGGGATAAATGTGTCCTGCTTGCTGATAACATCATCCCTCGGGGAAGGGAAGGCAGGAAAACTTTCTCTCAGCAGTAATTTATGCAAAAAGCTGGGACTGTGGAAAAAAAAAAAAGAGTGGAAAATAACAATATCTGTGCCTTGGATGGCAACACCTTCTCCTGGAGTGATTTCTGATTGTGGAAAGGAGAGCAAAGGAAAATGTGGCTTCCAGTGTAGGAACAGCTCCTTCTGGAGTGGGGATGGCAGGATGAAGTCACCTGAACTTTTCCACGTTGTTCTGAGGGAGGAATATGGATTTCCACAGTGTTCTGAAGGAGGAATACAGATTTCCACATTGTTCTGAGGGAGAAATATGGATTTCCACAGTGTTCTGAGGGAGAAATATGCATTTCCACGTTGTTCTGAGGGAGGAATATGCATTTCCACATGTGGTGTCATCCCCAAAGTGAAGTGGGAACTCTCACTTGATTTCTAAAGGAGGCAAAGCAAGCAGCACCCTGGGGTTTTTTAGCTAAAATTATGGTTGCCAGAGTCCTCTTGGGTTAATCCTGAGCAAATACTCTTTTCACACAGACTACCCTTAAAAGCTGACCAGGCTCCATGTTTATGTGTCTAAATTTGGCAGCAGGATTACATTGCATTATGGAAAACAACCTCCTTTTGCCCAAAGTATTTTTATTTTTAATGAAACGGCCTGCAAACCTGAGGTAAATAACACAACTCTGGGAGGCACCTTTGAGCA
Source organism: Struthidea cinerea (assembly GCA_013397865.1). Classification (NCBI taxonomy): domain Eukaryota; kingdom Metazoa; phylum Chordata; class Aves; order Passeriformes; family Corcoracidae; genus Struthidea; species Struthidea cinerea. The sequence continues at coordinate 1,075,074 of VZTI01003483.1, forward strand.
CCCTCTTCAGAACCAACCCATTCATTTTTCCACTCTTTTCCCAGTCATTTCTGATCTCAAAATAAGCTGGTGTGCCTGGAATCCCACTGCTTAATTATTTTAGGCGGGTGCAATGGATGGGCTGCAATTAGTGTGAGGAGTGGAGCTTCCCCTCAAAACCTCCTGGTACCAGAGCTCTGTTCCCACGTGCAGAGAGGCCAAAAGCTGTGGTTTGAGGCACAGTGCTGGTGGCCAGAAAGGGGACACAAAATGCCAGCTCTCAGCTCCTGAGGACTCCCAGAATCTTCTCGTTCCTCACGGGAATGAGCAGTGCTGGGTGCTTGTGGCTTGAGCTTTTCCCAGGTTAGGGAAAGCTGACTTAGTGCTGCTGCCTGTGGGAGGAGTGAAATTCAGCTTGTGCTGTGCTTGTGGTCAGGGCTGTGGTGTGGTCAGCCTGCTCCAGGGGCTTGGGAGGGACCTGGAGTACTGGACACTGATGCAGGATTTTTGGACACGGTTTTTCAGCCCAGTTGCTTCTCCCCTCTCTTCCCCAGAACTTTACGTAGGATTAACAACTGCCATGGAAAGTGCCTGGAGATGTGGAATGAAAGAGGGTGCAAAGTTCATGCCCCTTCAGACACAGAACCCAGGTTTGGTTCTGTGTTTTCCTTTCCCTGGAGCTCAGAAAGTGGATGAGGAACAGCCAGGAGCTGCTGCTTTCTCCCGCATTTCTGGAGACAAGCACAGTTCAAAGGGGTGATTTGATGCCTCAGTCATTTCCTCCTGAGCCTCGGTGCTGTCTGCCAGCTGCCAAATTGGACCAGGACTGGGGATGCGTCCCCTAGAGCGCAGCCTGATGGATTCATTGTGGATTTGGGAAAGCTGAGATGCTCCAGAACCACATGGCAGTGAGTCAGTCCCGTGTCATGGGTTGGACACACTTCTGTCTCAGGCACTCCAGGTTCAAAAGTTGATTTTGGGGGATCATTTGTAAAGATCTAGAAGGTTTAGTTGCAAGTGGCCCTAAAAAAATCCCTATTTCCTAGGAAAATCCAGTTGCTGGCTGCTGCTGTGAACTTCAGGGGAGGATTAACAGATGGAGATAAATGAGCAGAGCCACTCCTGGAGTTCTGATTGCTGCAGCTCCAATTCAGAGCTGCAGATTTTTCCATCCCCTCATGGTTCATGGAGGGATTTTGAGGTCATACCTGCTTTTTCTCTAACACTCTGTGTTGAAGACACTGCTGGCTCTCAGAATAGACGGGGAGATGAGTACTTAATAATTTAAATGAAATAAAAGTTAGAAAATATCGTTTCACTGGGGTAAAGAAGCAGCAGGTAGAAATGACTCCTGCTTGCCCTAGGGAATGGGAATACTGGGGAGATCTGAGAGGCAAGAGGGATGAAGCAGGGGCATTGGAAAGTTAAAATCAGGATTTTGCCCAAATTCTGCCCAGGCTGCTGTGCAGCTGGTCCAGGCTCTGCTCCCAATTCTGCCACTGCTCTGCTCTGTGCGTTTGGTTGACTCATTTCCTTTTGTGTTCCATGGCTCCCTCCTGCTCCTGTCTGTTTAGATTCCAGATTTTTCCTACCAGAAGCTGCCTGTGCTGTGTGGGACAAACCCAAGTGTGCTGTGACCAAGAGAGAGCCTTGCACACACGAATGAGGGACCAGAAAACACATTTACTGTGATTTTGTCTATTTTTTAACAGCATTTAAATTGAAACAATCATAGCAAGTACTTAACATTATTTTTTTTTTCAACTAAAAATTATTTTTATAGAGAACTGATTTTTCACATTCACCTTCTTACAGTTTGGTCATGCCAAAAATACTACACTTAACAGAAAACGATAATTTACACCTGCTCTGTGGGTGTCAGTGAGGTGCTGCTTTGTGTCTCTCTTTCCACCCCTGTTGTTTTCCCATTTCTCCTTGGGCAGTTGTTTTTTTTTCGGGTAGCTTCTGTCTGGAATTTAAAAAAAAAAAAAAAAAAGAAAATCAGTGTTGGTTTCCTGGGCAATTTCTCTGTTTTTGTAACTGGTTTCTATTAATGGTTTTGAGATGAATCCCAGGAATCTGAAGCTTTTCAGCCAAAGGGGGTGTTTAAATATTGTGCCATCCAAGGGCGCTGGAATCCAGGAACCAGGGAGCTTTTGGAGATGCCTTGTGGGTGCAGACAGAGCTCCATGACCTGCTCCAAGGACAGCAGTGCTGAAAGAACACACAAACACATGGATTAATGGGAGTAATCCATGCAGCTGGAAAATTCTGGATGCTGCAGTTTAACTCGTCACTTGGGCACATCCAGGTCTGTCCCAGACAATCTCCACAGCTCCATGTGTTCAGCAGACCAAAACCCTCTCAGCATTTCCATCTGACTAAATTCCTGCATTCCTGGACATCCATATTAATTAATTTCTGCTCCTTGGGCACTCAGGGAAGTGGAGCTTCCAGCTGGAGATTCAAGGCAGGAGGAAGCTGAGGAGCTGCCTGTGAAGGACAGCCCCCAAACCCCGGTGCTGTTCCTATTCCCCTGGTTTTGCTTCAAAATGAAGCCTCAGTTGCACCAGGAGAGGTTCAAGTTGGACATCAGGAGGAATTTCCCCATGGAAAGGGTTGTTAAACATGGGAATTGCTGCCCAGGGAGCTGCTGGAGTCCCCATCCCTGGAGGTGTCCCAGGAACACTCAGAGCTCTGGGCTGGTTGTGACAAGGTGGGGCTCAGTCACAGCTTGGACTCTGACCCTGGAGGTCTTTTCCAACCTCAGCAATCCTGGGATTGAGGAGTGCTTGGGCACAGCATGGCTGAGACCATGGCGGTGACTGCCCGTGGGGTATTTTTGTGGACTTCACCTTTCTCTGGCTGTCCCAGGGCTGTTATTTGATGTTGCCATGATGCTTTTTTATTCACCCCCAGTCTAAAGGTGTCAGAGCTGTGCCCTCCTGTCGCTGCTACGTCCGAGGCGCATAAAGAAAACGCCACAGAGTCCAGGCTCGTGAACAAGTGGAAGCCGAAGCTTTTCTTTAATAATCTTCTGACAACTATATAGGATAGATCGCAAAAAGTGTGTTGAGTGGCAATAGGTAATTGGTTCCTCGGCCATCCACCCCTTGAGAGGATTGGCCAAGTCCTAAGATACCTATTCCAAAATATTTTCAAAGCCGAAGCCATAACAATCTTGCAAAGCAGCCTGCGGGTGCAAGAAGTTTATGGAACTGTGACCTTGTTTAAAATAGTTTACATAGGAAAGACAGTCTGCTCACAGAATATTGGGAAAAGGCTGCAGAATTTCTCTGCTTCCAGCTTTTTAGCACCTACACCCTCCTCCTCCCCCAGCCCATGAGCATTTGCCTCAGCAGCTGCTTTGGTGGCTGCACCTCAGGCTGCTGATTACAGTGGACTCCAGTGAAATGAAACGAAGCAGAAAAACATCTGGTGAGACCATCAGCTTGTCCTTCTGGATCTGCCCTTCAGAGAAGGCAAATCAGGGGTTTTTGTGTTTGTGGCTGGGGAACAAGCACGGTGATGCTGGGGCTGAGAGGTGCCCGGCTTGTTCCAGCCCTGCAGTAATGACAGGCTCTGCTCGGCAGCCCTGTCATTGTGGTTGGCTTTCAGTCTTGTCCTTTCAGTTCACAGTTCTCGCTCTAAGCTGGATTATTTCAGGCTTGCTTAAGGGGTTCGTGGCAGCTGGAAGATTTGGTTTAAAGAGAAAAGCTTTGGTACCAAGTGAGGAATGGTGTAAATTAACCCTGAACTGCAGTGCCTTTCTTTTGCTGTTCCCATGCAAAGTTCTTTTTCTCCATATTTTATTTTGAAGAATCCTTGCTGCCTTTGCCACTGTCAATTAGCTGTGCTCTTGTACTCTTTATTCCTAAACATTCCCTACTACTTTATTCCTACAGCATTCCCTACTACTTTTATATTCTAGGAATTGTATCCTTTTTTCTTCCCATGGGTAGGTATTTTCTCCTTTCCTTTGGTCCTGGTGGAGCACTCTGGGTCCTGTATTTAAAGAAGTTGTTGATGATGAGCCTGGCGTGTTGACAAATCCTGCACACAAGGCCTTGTACTTTAATTCGTGTCAACAGATCATTAATGCTGGCATTCCTTTTAAATTCATGTATGTAAATTAATGACCCTTCCCAGGGTCAGTGGCTCTCAAAATTGCAGTAAAGGATGGAGGATTCCCCTTGGTATCAGACCTCCCTCCTGATCTGATACTTGCTCAGTTTTTCTGGCTGCTGATCTTCGATTTGGATTTATTGGGAGGTCTCTCAGTGCAGCCTGAGAACAAAAATGTTAAAAATGGAAGAGATGGGGAAGAGGAAACTTCCTGACAGTCATAACTTCCCACAAGCCAATTAACCTTGTGACCCCTGGGCTTTGTCCACCCGAGTCACTGCTTTATATCTGAAATAGGTGTGAAATACCCATTTTCTTTTGCCACAATGGAAAAGGGATGACTCTGGGAACACGGGAGCCTTTCTTGTGCTGCTGACCTGATCTGACGGCAGGTGCAGAGCCTGCAAAACCACTGCTGTTGGTGCTGGGAAGTCCCTTTCCCTTGCCTGGATGAGGTTCCTTTCTCTGGTCAGGATTTGTGGTCAGCTGGAGACGAGCAGTGGGCAGGCAAAGGGATGAATCAATACCCCAATTCCCCTGGGAGTGGGGAAGGAGAAAGGCTGGGGAGCACTGCCCAGCTCAGAATGGAGACTCTCGTTAAAAATTCAGCTCCTGACCAGGAAAAATGTTGACACAGCTGCTTTTCCAGGATGTCTTTGGAGCAGCAAAGCTCCAGGAAGCAGGGCTGGCTGCAGACTGTGCACCATTAGAGAGGGGACAAGGCAGAGATCTGCAAACCAGGCTCCTGGGTCCCTTTCCTCCCCTCTCTGTGAGCCCCAGCGAAGCTGCTGCTCTTCCCTTCCCGTGGGTGCTTTTCTTGAGGAGGTTTCAGCCTTGTTCAGCCTGGACTTGGCTTCTCGCAGTCAGGAAATATCCAGTCCATGACAGCAGCAACCACAGCAATCTGCCTCCCTCCCAGAAACCCTGCGAGGAGCAGGCAGTAACCTCTGCAGTGCCACAGCTGGCAGGCAGAAAGGTGGGAAAACGACCTGGAATTGCAGCCGGGAAGGTCCTGCCCGTGGTTGGGAGGGACCAGGGGAAGGAGAAGGTGCTGGATTTGCTGTCTGTGCACTGGGAGCAGCTTTTGGCCTCCCAGCCAGGCATTTTCCAGGCTGCTCTGAATGCAGGGCTCAGTTCTGAGCCTGGTGTGGCTCTGTCCTGATGGAGACAACAGGAAAGGCTCCTTCTTGCACGAGATTCCTGGCCCAGCAGCTGCTCTGGAGCAGTGCTGTCCTTGTTGTGACACCTGGCACAGGTCAGGGACACAGGAACAGGAGCCTTTGCTGCCTGCAGGTGGTTCTGGAGTTGGAATAATGGGAATTCCTGAGGCTGGCAAAGAGAAGCTGATGGGATTAGGGTTGCAATTAGGCTGCATTTGTTCATATCCAGGTGGTGCCACAGCTCAGGTGATGAGGGTGGGAACGTGGAGGGAGGGGCTGTTTGTATCCCATTATCCCCAAATCTCCTCACTTCATATAAATGTCAGAGTTGGAGTTTGCAGGGGAGTTTTGTGAGGTTCTTATTTGAAGATTATTTTGGATTATTTATTTGTTTTTCCCTAGAAACAAACCAGCAGTTCTCTGGGTCTGGTTTGGACAGTGTGGAGTTAACAGCAGGCCTTTCTTCATGGTCATATTATCTAATAATAATAATAGCTTCAGTTTCTTGGAATTTCTTTGCAAGTGTCTGGTTCTGCCTGCTGCTGGAGACGGGATCCTGGACTAGGTGAACTTCTGATCTGGTCTGGATGCTTCCAAAGCTTCCCTTGTTGCAGTTGTGTAATTCTTTACATGTTTATTTAGGGGTTTGTTGTAATAATAATTACAGTACTCTCCTCTTTCCTGAAACTCTTCCCCACTCTGGGATAGAGGGAATCTATTTTGTGGTAGATTAGAGAGGCAGAAAAATGTCAGAAGGAAAAATTCAAGTGTGGCAATTAAGTTTATCCCCATGGGAAGGGCCCTGACTTGTGTTTTTAAGTTCTCCTGTAGAGTCCCACAGACATTTAAGGACAGTAAGTTTTAATTCCCGTCCTTCACTTGATGACTAATTTGATTGAATTGTTAAATCCAATAAATCCAATCCACTAAATGGTGTTAACCGTAAGCAACAATAACCTGGCAACAGGTTGCAAGAAAACAGAAAAATCAACCATATTTTAATTTTCCTGTAATATATAATTTTACTTTTAATATCCCAGCAGCAGCCGCTTTATTTCCTATTTTATACTCTATTTCCTGACTTTGTGCTCATTGTGATTTTCCTGCAAATATCCAGCCCTTGCTTACAAATCACAGGACAGGGTAAATATTGTTTTCTAGGCTGTCTTTGGAGACTGAAGCTCAAAGTAAAGCCATATGAGGAGATCAAAACCCCATTGAAGGCAGCAGAATAAATCCAGTCTGGAGCAGACAGCTGGAGGAGTGTCAGACAAAGGGAGGAACAGCTGGATCAAGTAAAGCACGAGGAAAATTGGTTCCATCCCCAAGGGGAGGGAGAAAGAGTTGTTTTGTCAGCCCAGAGCTGTGTGGGACCAACTTCACCCGATGAAACTTTGATGTCAGAGTCAGGGAGGGATCAGAGGGAGGGGAAGGAAGGAGAAGTGGGATCTGCAGAAAGTGTGAGGGAAGGGAAGGAGGTGGAGTGGCAGTGGGGAGGTGGGGAGCTGGAAGTCGGAGGTGGAGTAATCCTGCAGAGTATGAGCTGCTGTCCACAGCTCTGGGGATGTAAATTGATGAGGTCATAGTGTTTTCCAGTTACAGAAAAGAAAGTTAAGGAGAGAAAAAAAAAAAGTCTTCAACTTGTTTTTCAAGAGAAGCAAAACCACCGAGAAGCCAAAGAAATGGAGCAACTTGCAAAACTCCTCCTGTGGCAGATTTTGCTTCAGCAAAGTAAGCTCTGAGCTGCTGGTGGGGTGTTTCTTGTTTTTGTTTCAGCTGCACAACGGCGCTGGGGGTTGGCAGAGAGATTCTGAACTGTTGTCTTTGTAAGATTTTGTTCAGATTCCTAAATTTGCTCTGTTTTCGTCTGGGGAGGGGAGGGAATCATGGGTTTCCTCTGCTTTTTTGGGGAGAGAATGGAAAGATGTTTGAGGTTGTTGGAGCTCTGTTCAGCAAGTTTGTGCAGTCTTTTTTTTTTTTTTTTCCCTATCAGCAAATTTAAAACCAGTAAGCTTGGGTGTGAGTACAGCAAAGCTTTCACTGTCAGATTAACATGATTTAAGGTTATTTTTTTACTTTTGATGAAGCAGAAACAGCTGGGGGTGCGTGTGTGTGAGGGTTCAGATGGAGGGAAAAAAGGAAGTGTGGTTTTGGGGTTTCTTTTCCTCTTGTCAGCATAAAGACAGACACAGGATTCACTTTTGGGTAGCAAGGTGCAAGAAAGGAGTAGGAAGTGAGGAGCACAAGTTTTTTCGGGACTGGTGAGCCCCCTGCTCTTCTCAGCTCTTTTAAAAGGCTGTGGCTGACACCTGAGCCCCTCAGTTCCTCAGCGCGGAGGTGGAATGAGGTGAGGAGTTCTCCCTTTGCTCCCTAATTAATCCACTTTCCATGTCACCACGGCATTTTCGCAATGCCCCGAGGCAAGGTTTAGGAATTGGCAAATTATGGGATCAGTCATAGGGACAGAAGGGTTAAAGTGGCTCAGAAATCTGAGGTGTGTGGGGTGGGTTAAAGAGGAGGAGGAGGAGGAGAGGCCACAGCTCTGTGCTGCAGAAGCACCAACCAGTCCAGTGACTCCCAGGGAGGTTTGGCAGAGCCTGGGGAGCAGCCAGGGCAGGAATAGCAGGTTGGGCTGCTGCAGAGGTGTCCCAGCTGAGGATGGAGGATCTCCGACAGAGATTTTGGAGTTACCTGGGTGTTTGAGCTGAGGATGGAGGATCTCCGACAGAGATTTTGGAGTTACCTGGGTGTTTGAGCCCACCCAAATCAGGTTGTAACTCAACGGTGAGGATGGGAAGGGGAGAAGGGAGGAAATCTGAGCCGTTCCATGGCGCTGGGATGATCCCTCCTGCAGAGGAACCACTCCCTCAAGTGTTAATGTCTCGCCGGGAGGAAGAGCTCTGTGTTTGGAATGGCTCTACAAAACCATTCCGAGGGCCTGCGGCCAACGGGAAGCGCACAAGGCAGGGGACGGTTTCTAAAGCTCAGCTAAAATGCCAGCTGCCTGTCAGAAAGCTGGGGCAGATCTCGGAGGGATCCTGAGTGTGCCCCAGGTGGGGATTGGCTCCTTGAGCCGACACAAAGCTTTTCCTTTCTGCACATTCCTGCTCCCTGCGTGTTCCTACCTGCAGGGACTGCTGGAATTGTTGGGGCTGGATGGGTACTTAAGGGCTCTGGCATCCTTTTTAAGTGGGAGACTCTGCTGTTGGGAAAGTTGTCCCAGGAAGCCTTTGAAAATAAACACAGAGACTTAGGGGAAAGCCCAGTTCAAAGCCCGGCTTGATCATCAGTGGGCTTTGAAGGGAAATTTTGTTTTACTGAAAAGCTCAGTCTTGCAGGCTGGACAGGAGGTGAACAGGAGAAGTTTAGGTGCAGCTGTTTTGCTCACCATATCCCTCCTCCAGATGAGCCCAGATGTTCCTCCTGGTTCCTGGTCAGTGGATTTAAAAAAAAACCTGGCTTCCAGAGGAGAGCTGGGGTCATTTATTTCTCTGTCACCTTGATGCTGCTGCATCCAAAACCATCAGGGCCTCTCAGCCCCCTAAAGAGTCAGGATGGAGCCACTGCCATTCCCCGGAGGGTTTGGGAACAGGCTGCTGCTTTCCCCACAATTGTGCAATGACTCTACAGAGCCCATTAAACCCCCTGGAAACAGAGGGATTCATGGGGGAAATAAGGAATGTGGCACGCACAGAGTTGGGGAAGAACATGTCCTTTCTGCAGGACTTTTCTGCTCTGGTTGTTTTTCGTCCTGTGCATAAGAGGATATAAATATAAAATATAAATATATATATATAACAGGAACTAGTGGTTTCATCAGCACCGACCTGAGCAGCAGCTCCTCTGTCCCAGGAGCAGAGAAGAGCTGGAATGCTTCAGGCAGGACTCAAGGGACAGTTTTCTGCTTGCCCTGCTCCAAGGATGCTGCCTGGAGAGCTCTGAGCATATCACACATCTTTCACAGCCTGAGCCTTTTGCTTCTAGTTTGCCCACAGCTTTTTGTGGCTTTAATTCTTCACTTGAAAAATGGATGGGATTCAAGAAGGAAGAGCTGGCTCTGCCTTTTACAAGGGATTAAGAAATAGTTTTCCAGGCTGCTTTCCTCTTCCTATACCGTGGGACCACAGAGGATCTCTGGGATCCTGCTGAGTCAGCACAGAACGTGTCAGGGGACAGCACAGAATTATTTTGTTGGGGTTTTTTTCTTGGTTTTTTTTTTGTTTGTTTGGGGTTTTGTTTTGTTTTTTTTTTTTGTGGTTACATCACCCAGAGAAGACAAAGTGCTTCTCCATCCCATGGAACTTGAAACTTGAAAATGAAAGCTGCAGCTGAGTTCTGTGTTGACAGCTCTGAAGGCAGCTGAGGTTTAGAAGCTCCTGGAGTCCTGTGATGACAGAGGTCAGAGCTTTCACCAGGTGCACGAAGATTCTTTGGTTTTACAGTTGCAGGTTGGGAAGCGTGACTCACCAAAATCCCTGCTTCCAGCTGACCCCAGAGCTGCAGTTCGTGAGCTGTCACCTTTGCTGGGCTGTGGCTTTATCTCTGCTCAGTAGCTGCTGTGTCATAAAATCCCTTTAAAAAGCAGGGCTTGGTTGCTCTGCTGGTCTCCCCCAGCAGAGCAGGGTCGCACAGCAGAGGGAGGACACTGAAAAAAGAAAAAGGCTCATTCCTCCTTCCACTGCTGCTCTGTTCAGGTTATTGAAGGTCAGCTGTTCTAAATTCCATTTTCTCCAAGCGTGCAAGAGCCATCCCAGATTCCTCAGATTTCTGAGTGATCTCACTTACAGCTCTGTCAAATGAGTTTGAGCCCTCCCCACGAGCTGATGGATGTGTGCAGATTTCCAGCGTGGCTGGGGAGTCAGAACAATCAGTTCTTCCTTCTTTGTCTGCTGGAGTTCCTGTGCCTCTTGTGAAGAGTTATCCTTTTTTGCCCCCTTCAAGAATTTTGCTGCTTGGCTGTGATCACTTTTTTTGGGATATTTGCACCATTTTGTCAAACTGTGGATGATATCCTCGGGCAGGTTCAGACCCAAAGTTTCTGTCCAGACTCCGTGTGCACAGGCAAAGTGAGAAACCCTTTCTCTTCCACCTCTCCGTGCTGAGCTCCAATACTAAATTCACCTCATCTTGGATGGGTTTTGTTGTGGTGCTTGATGTCAACCCATCTTTGTGTGGCAGCAGCCAGCAAGTCACAAATCCAGTCTCCAAAATGCAAAATATAAAATCCACAGGCTCTCCTGGTCCCAGCAGGACACAGCATCACCTGGAAACACCTTGGAGAGACATGATGAGGAAGCAGGAACGTTCCTGCCCTGTTCCTGGCTGAAGTTTTAAGAGTGGAGGGGAAAAGAACCCAAAAGACATCAGCTTTTCTTGTCTAAAAGCTGTTCCATCCCAGCCAAGCCCCTGTTTCACGGAGAGTTGTGCTTGGAAGTGCTGGAGAAGTGCCCGTGGCTGCCCAGGCTCCAGCAGCCTCCCCTGGGAAGGGGTAGGGAAGGGAAGGATGGTCCTTGTCCTGGCAGGAGGGAGGTGCAGGGTTCCAGAAAGGTGCAGAACCAGGTGCTGGTGTGAGCTCAGAGCTGTGGATGGCTGAGCTTTTGTCACTCGTTGGATTTACGATGCTCCACTCGGGCTCCTTGTTTTTCCCATTAACTCGCAAGAGGAAAGGAGAGCAGTAAATGCCTTCATTCCTCTGCCTGAGCCAGCAGAGGATGTTTCTGTCGCACCAAATCAATTTGCTGTTCGTGCAGGGCTCTAGAGGCAGCCTCAGACGCCATTCCCGAGCTCACAGCTCGCTGTTCGTGTCACGACATCGCGTTGTCCCTTTACCCCGGGGCAAACCACACCCGTTCAGCCACGGGGACATTGCCTGAGCACGTTGTCACCTCTGCTGTGCTGGGAGCTGGTGGCCTGTCGCAAGTGACACCGATTCTTCCTGGCTTTTTTGGTGCTGTGGAAGAGCTTTTTTTATCATTCCTGTGCTTTTCTAAGCTAAATCTATGTCCTGGCTTGCAGAGACAGGGGCTGCAGCTGAACTATTTTGCAGCCTGTCAGGAGAGACCATCAAATGATGGAATTAGGATGTCTCTTTCTTACGTACAGAGAGTACAGGCCTTGTCCAAGATTTGATTTCTCTCTTTGTGATGCTGAGATAATAAATGTAGGAAAAAATACCTCCTGTTTGGAGTGCCTTTGAGCTGGCAGCTCAACAGAGAGTGCTGCTCAGTTTTTGTTCTCTGCTGTCCAGTTCTCTGCCCAGTGTTTTGTGATGGGAAAAGGGGAGGAAACCAAGTTTATTCTCAGCACTCAGGGGGTGTGCTAAAATTGAATTTGGACTCGTTTGAAATTCATAAATTCCAGAGCTTAAAAAAAAAAAAATACAGCCTTTGTCTGGAGGACATTGTGCCTCTGACATTAGCAGGACAAAACCTCCAATGATTTTGATGGAACCCGCTTGGGCTTGGCTGGTTGGAGAGATGAATGGTGGTGTTGTGTTGGGAATCAAAAGCGTGATGCCAGGAGACCTTCGAGACCCCTCCCACACAAGGAGCAGGAGGGACTGGCCTGGAGAAATGCGGAATCAAAGGCGTTGGTTCTTCCCTGGCAGAGTTCTTCCTGTGTGGATCTGAATCATGTGAGTTGGAGAGAGCTGGAGCTGCATCCAGAGCATCACAGAATTAACTGCAGACAAAGCGTGTGGCAGGAGTGGGGAATGGAGCAGCCAGATACGAACATCAGCACTGACAGGGAAGGGGGGAATAGATGGAGCAGGAACGGAGGTGGGGAGTGTACCTGTAGCTTTTTCCTCCTTTTGTTGTCAGTAACACTCTTTTATTTTCTGCTTTGACAGGTTCTGTGTGCTCGTATTCAGGTGAGTGGCATCTCTGTAAGTCTGCCTGGGTTTGTGATCATGAGAAGGAGTGAGAGGGACCCCGATCCCATGGCACGCACTGGGGCTTTCATGGCTAACTTCCATGGGTCATGCATCCCATGCCCTGGTGTCTCTAAATTTGGATTAAACTGGGGTCAGGATTAGGAAGGGTTGGTAGGACAGGTCGAGTGTACAACCCTGAGAACAGAGATTGCTTTCACTGAATGAAATCAGTGTGGTAAAGTTTTCTTTATTAGGAAAAGATTCTCCCCCAGAGGGTGCTGGGCACTGACCTTGCTCCCCAGGGAATGGGCACGGCCCCAAGAGCTCCGGGAGCGTTTGGACACCGCTCTCAGGGATGCTCAGGGTGGGATTATTGGTGTGTCTGTGCAGGGATAAGAGTTGGATCCATGATCCTGTGGGTCCCTTCCAGCTCAGGATTCTTCGATTCTCCATGAGTGCGCTCTGCGTTGGTCCTGAAACCAGAATCAAAAATGTGCAGAGATTCCAGCACTCCCACTCCAGCGCCTCCTTCACACACCATTAACTCCATAACCCTACAACTCATTTTTTTTTTTAATTTGCTGTTTGCTCCTGACATCCAGTCCCAGCCGATGCCTCCAACCCAGCCAGCGTGGTGGTGTCTGTGCTGAACATCAGCGCCGTGCTGGGCTCCCAGGCCGTGCTGCCCTGCAAGAGCCACCGCATGGTGTGGACCCAGGACCGCCTCAACGACCGGCAGCGCGTGGTGCACTGGGACCTGCTCAGCTCCTACTACGGGGACAGCAGGATGGAGAGGCTCTGTGACATGTACTCGGCTGGGGACCAGCGTGTCTACAGCTCCTACAACCAGGGCAGGATCCTCATGCCCGAGAACGCGTTTGCAGATGGGAATTTCTCGCTGGTGGTCAAAGGTACGGAGATTTTTTTTCCCCACCCCCGCGGAGGGTTTGGGGCTCGATGGGATTTGTGGGTTTTGGTGCAAATGGTTGGTTCACAGCATGTTTTTGATAAATAAATCAATACCAGGCTAACGAGCCTAATCCTCAAGAGGAATTTCAGGGTTTGGAACGGGCTGCCCAGGGAGGTGGTGGAGTCCCCATCCCTGGATGTGGCACTCAGTGCTCCGGTCACTTGTGCACATCCAGGTCTGGCCCAGACAACCCGCACAGCTCAGCAGATCAAAACCCTCTCAGCATTCCCTCTGACTGAATACCTGCATACCTGGACAGTCACATTAATTCATTTCTGCTCCTTGGGCATTTAGGGAAGCGGAGTTTTCGGCTGGAGATTCAAGGCAGGAAGAGGTTGAGGAATTGCCCCCAAAGCCACGCACTGTTCCTGGGCAGCCTTCTGGTTTTGCTTCCAAGTGAAGTCTCCAGCTGCCCCGTGAGAGGTTCAGGCTGGATATAGGAGGATTTTCTTCCTGGAAAGGGTTGCTGAACATGGGAATTGCTGCACAGGGAGGTGTTGGAGTCTTCATCTCTGGAGGTGTCCAAGGAAGGACTGGACGTGGCACTCAGGGCTCTGGGCTGGGTGACAAGGTGGGGATTGAGGTTGGACTCAGTCTTGGAGTTCTTTTCCAACCTCAGTGATTCTGTGAGGTTCTCTGAAGCACTGAGTCTTTTATTTGAAACAAATTCTGTTTTGAAAGAGAATTTGTAACAACCTGAAAGCCTCCGGGGCTTTTTGTGGCCCTTTGGTTGTGCTTCAGTTCCTGAACTATAAACACTCCCTGGATGTTGCTCCTGTGCCTGCTCTCAGCTAAACCTAACCCAGCTTCCTCTTTCCACCTGTTAATACAAATGCCTTCCTCACAAGAGTGAATAAACTGAATTATTTTATTAGGTGACCAATTTATTATATTGGGTGAGATGATTTCTCTCTGTTTAACCCACCCTGGTGATCAGGAAGTTATTTTGCATCCAGACAAGGATTTGGGAAACTGCAAATGACACAATTAATCATTGTCTCAGTATAAAACATTCAACTTCCCCTCTCTTCCCAGGTGTTGCAGAGAGTGATGCAGGCACATACTCCTGTAATCTCCACCATCACTACTGCCACTTGTACGAAACTGTGAAAATCCAGCTGGTCATCGCCAAGAGAGGTGGGTGTGGTGACAGCTCCAGGTTTTACAGGTGCCACAGGAGTGTCAGGAAGCACCAGCAGAGCGTGGTGCTCCCTGTGCTGTTTGCTGTCTGCCTCCCTGAGCTTCAGAGGGTTTACTCAGTGTGATTATTTACAAACCTCTCTTCTTCCTTTTCCAGACAGTGCCTGGAGCCTGCTCAGCTCCATGTTTGCTCCTGGTAATCACCAAACTGTCCCTGCTGCAGCAGCAGCACACCCCTGGTGACAATCCCTGCCCTCAGCTCAGCCACAAGGACCTGCCTTGTGCTCTGGCTGCTGAGCTTGCCCTGGGCAGCCTGTACTTAAAACCCACCTCAAGTTACCACACCTTAAGCCCAGCTCTAAAAGCGAGCTGTTGGCAGCTGCAGAGAGAGCCACCCATCCACATAGGCGCCCATTAAAATCCACTTAAACCTCTGGATGGCACCAGTGCAGCTGCTGGGATGGAAGTGCAGCTCCTCTGCTGCTCTCACAGTGCAAGAAAATCACCCTGAGAGCCCCAGTCTGCTCCTCTGTGCTTTGGCTTCTTCTGTTACTCCTTTTCAAGAGCCAAACACAGGCAGTGCTGCTTCAGCTCCTCCAGTAATTAGGGCCTTTGTGGGTAGCAAAGCATTTCCTGCTCGGAGGATTGGGATGAAGATCCTCGTTCCATTCTTAGCCTGTGGAGGGAATATACTTCCTGCTTTCTGAAGCAGGAGATTAACTCTCAGTTAGAAGGGGAAGAAAGTGGCCTTGCTTCATGAAACGGCCAAGGATGTGGAAGATAAAAGGGTTTTTCTTTATTGTCTGCTGCAGTGGACAGGACACGTTACCCCTGCGGGGTGTTTTGGGATTTTTGGAGAGGATGTGTTACAGGATTTCAGGATTTGAGAGCAATCTCAGGTGTGCCTGGCTGTCCCTGATGCTTGGAATTGAGGATTCCAGGGTCTGGGAGCAATCCCAGGTGTGCCTGGCTGTCCCTGATGCTTGGAATTGAGGATTCCAGGGTCTGGGAGCAATCTCAGGTGTGTCCAGGTGTCCCTGATGCTTGGAATTGAGGATTCCAGGGTCTGGGAGCAATCTCAGGTGTGCCTGGGTGTCCTTGACACCTGGAATTCATGATTTCAGGATCTGAGAGGAATCTCAGGTGTGCCTGGGTATCCTTGACACTTGGACTTGAGTGGGAATTTCGCATCAACCACATCCACGAGATCGTGGTGTGCGACAGCAAACTGGGCCAAAATTTTACTGGTTTTGGCCAAGGAAAGGAAACCAGGGAAGGAAACTTAAGTCGATTACGTGGCAAAAACGGGACAGGTGGGGAAAAATGGAACAAGTGGGGCAAAACACCCATTCCAAAGTTGCCCAGCTCCTGATGTTCTCCCCCCCTCCAGGCGAGGAGGCCAGCGAGTACTGGGACGGCGAGAAGCCGGTGCTGGTGGCCCCGGAGGGCAGCACGGTGACGCTGCCCTGCGTCAACCGCAACCACATCTGGACGGAGCGGCACAGCGAGGAGGAGCAGCAGGTGGTGCACTGGGACCGGCAGCCCCCCGGGGTCCCCCACGACCGCGCTGACCGCCTGGTGGACCTGTACGCGTCCGGGGAGCGCCGCTCCTACGGGCCCCTCTTCCTGCGGCAGAAGATGAACGTCACCCGCGGCGCCTTCGCCCTCGGGGACTTCTCGCTGCGCATCTCGCACCTGGAGAGCGCCGACGAGGGCACCTACTCCTGCCACCTGCACCACCACTACTGCGGCCTCCACGAGCGCAGGATCTACCACGTGGCCGTGGCGGAGCCGGCCAGGGAGAGGAAGGTGGTGAACCTCACCACGCACGGCGTGGCCCCGGCGGCAGGTGAGTGGCCTCTCCTGGCTGGGGATTGTGGGTGCTGGAAAGCTTTGGTAGAGAAATCTTTCGGCTTTTCTGCAGCGTTCTGGGAGAACTTTGCAGTTTTCACAGAGGCTGTGAAAAACCCCGCTGTGGGTTTTTGTAAACGAACTCTTTATCTTGCACCTGGGTTTGTTGTGCAGGATTGTTGTGGTTCTGGCCTTCTGATATTTTGGAATAAGTGTCTCAGAGCTTGACCAATCCCCTCAAGGGGTGGATGGCCGAGCACCCAACTGTCTTATGCCACTCAACACACTCTTTGCGATCCCTGTTATAAAAGATGAATTAATTAATTAATGAAGAGTCAGAACTGCTTTCCCTTCTGAACTTACTTGCGACATTCCTCGCCGTCAGTGTCGCTCACAGCGACAGGGGACGTGTGGGAAATCCCGCTGGGAAAAGCCAGGCTCGCTGCCTTTAGCTGGGTAAAGTCACAGAACTTCTCCGCTTCGTTGGCGGACTTCTCACAGAGGGATTTTCCGCACCAGGAGGAGTATCCGCAGTGGGATCTTTGGGCTCTGCTCAGCCAGCCCAGATCCAGTTGTTCCCGAGCTGTTTCCATCACCTGGGTGCACCTGGAGCTGCACAGGGACGGTGAGGATGCCGTGGGGTGTCCCCCCATCCTCAGGGCCAGTCCCCCTTTTGCAGCGCTGTGGGGACAGGGCGGCTCCTGTCCCCTCTGCCCCAGGGCAGCTCTGCACTGCTGACTGCGTTTGTGTTGTATTTTTGTCCAGCTCCCTTTCCCTTTTTGTTGGCTCCTTTTCCTCCATGCTTTTATGGATCAGGGGAAGGTGTGGGCAGGGGGTTGATGCAGCCCTGCCTTTGCTGTCACAGCTCTTCTCACCGAGTTTCTCTGCCCTTTGCACGGATCTTTGGGCTGTGCAAGGTGCCAGACCATGCAGAATCAAGCACCAGGAATTTTCCTCCACCCTTCAGCTTTTCTTTTCTTTTTTTTTTTTCTCCTGTGTGTGCCATAAACCAATTTTCATATTTTCCACTGCACTGAGCTCTCATCTGTCAGCCTGTCCAAACTCAAAACCATCACACTTCGTTCAGGCAGAAAAAGAAAACAAAAATCCCAAGTTTAATTTTTTTTTCAAGTCTTTCAGATGTAGTTCTTTATTAACACTTTAAAATATTCATTGTGTTTTAATATTTATTGGCTGTTTAATATAGAATTTTGATTTGCTTCATACATTTTTAAATAGGTTTATTCTCCTGTAGAAATTGGCTTTCTCCAGTCATAAAAATCTAAACTTTTTCCCTGGGGCTAAGATTGGTGTCCAGAAAATCCAGGCAGTGCTGAGGAGAGGCGGCTGGAGATTGGGACATCCAAATATCAGAGTTCCTGCACACAGCCCTTGAGCCTTAGCCACAGATGGAAACCAGACCCTGTTTCCAGAGTTGTCCACCCAGGAATTTATTCCTCTTTTTCCTGGATGTTGTCCTGAGTAGTTCCCTACCTGCTCAGGAGTGAGGTGGAATCTCTGAGTGATTTAACCTGGCTGGGGTGCCCTCAGTGTCAGAGGAATTTCCCTTCCTGACAAAAGCCACTTCCACTGTCAAACAGAGCAGCTTTGGGAGGAGTTTGGCCCCTGCAGGCAGTGACCCCTCAGCTGGGCTGAGAGCACCACACACAAAAATGTGCTGAGTCCATGGGAACGTGCGAGGAGTGGAGACATCCGGAGGTTTCCTTGTCCAGCCCGCTCCTGCTGGGACCTGCCCTGCTCGGGTGCAGCAGGGGAGGCTGAGGCATTGCCCCATTCCATGAAAAACTGCCTGGAATTCTTCTGGGGAACACAGCATTAAACGGGGAGACAACAAAAGCAAACCAAGGAGCTTTTTTCAGGCAGCAGCCATAGCTCCTGGCCTTGCTCCAAGCTCCAGAGCCATTCCCAGACAGGAAACTTCATCCTGTTTGGAATAGAAGCGGGGGCTCGGTGCTGCTCTCAGGCTCAGGAGTGTAAATGTGGTGGATGTCCACTAACTGGAGCATTTGTACTCGGGGTTTGCTCTGAAGAATGGCAGCTGTTGTGTCTCCTGATTAGTGCTCCTGATTAGTTGCTAAAATATTGGCAACCCTTTGCCTCTGCTGGGTTTGTGGAGAGATCTCCACCTTTTCCAGCAGGAGAATCTGGTCCTTGACACTTTGGGAGAGTCATGTTAAGGCACCTCTGGTCTAAGTTTCCCCCCTCACAATTAGGATTTATTTTTCAGTGGTTAAACAGTGCCCTGGGAGTGAATTTGGGGCAGATGGGCGTGAGATGTGCTGAGAGATCAGATGTTGGTTACAGGCTAAACCTTCATCCTCCCAGCTTAAACTCTGGTGCAGGATGAGGAGGAGAGTCTGGGTGTGATCCTGCTCTGGGCACTGCCATTCACTGGTGGGACTGAGCTGCTCCTCCGTGCCTCAGTTTCCCCAATTATAAAATGGGATCCATTCCATTGCCCAAAGTTTCTAAATCTCTGTCTCCACTGTTTGTTGTTGCAGTGACCTCCCCAGTGTTGTCTAAAGTTTAACCCAGCTCCTACCCCTGTCCTGCAGTACTGTGGGAAAGCAAAAAGCCAGGAATAGAATTCCTCTGTTTGCTGTGGCACCATCTCATTATGGCAGAAACCTCCCAGGAGCCAGGGATGTGACAAAGCAGAGCTGTCACATGTGCTGTTTGCAGCTTTGCAAGTGGGTTTTTGGTTGGCTTGGATATTTTTTTAGCTTGGCAGCGCTGAAAACCCCATGGTTTTTCCAGCCCTGCATCCAGGGAGCACAGGGCATCTGGAGATCCCAGTGAAAAGCAGAGTGTTGCTGAGTGGAGCACTGGGCCACCAGAACCGAGCACGCTGCTCAGGCTTTTTGATTTTCTAGGACTGCTGCTGGCATTAGCAAAGAATCAGCTGTGGTTTCAGAGCGTTTGTTTCAATCCACTCTTGCCTTATTTGATTTTATTTTCCCTGGGTTGGTGTTTTTTAAATGCTGGAAAGAAAGAAACTGCCTAAAAAACTGGAACCAGTCCCTGTGCCAGCACTTCCAGAAGTGTCAGAACACATCTGCTGAAGGGTACTGTGGCTTTTGGGGTATTTCCCACTTTTGCCCTTACTCCCTCTGGATAATTAGCAGGGGGAACTCCCAAGGGAACGGGGTGGGGGGTGAGGGCTCCATGCTGTTCTTGCCTGGTGCTCTGTGAACATGCAGGTGGAAATGAAGGTGTCATTTCAGCTCTGTTCTGAAGAAAAACCCCTCTCCCAGCACAGTCCTGTGGGATTCCATCCGTGCCTGGGCTGGCTTTGTCTGTTCCTCTGACTGCTGCAAGCAGAGAAGTCACTTCCTCTTTACATGTGTAAAACATTGACCTATTTAGTTGAGATCTACCAAAAAAAGTTCCACATAAAAGTTTTGAGCTCCCCTTCCCCGTGCTGTGGAACTGAAATGCTGCTGCACCCACAAAAGGAATGGAATCTTGGCTTTTCTCCGTGGGGTTTCTTTTTTTTTTGGGGGGGAGGGAAGGGGAGTTTTATTTATTTTATCGATTTTTATTTCATTTCAAAGGAAACTCATTCTTTGGCACTGAAAACTCTTCCCACTCTGTAAATTACAACCCTTGGCAGGGAGGGGCTGCTTCATACTCTGGCTGGCTGGAGGCAGAGCAGTGTGGGGTGTGTGCTGGGAGGGACCCAGAGGAGGGTTGTGTTACCCTCTGGAAGGTTTGGGGATGGCTTTGCTCTGAAATTCCCCTCTGCTGAGGGCCAGGCAGGGAAGGGATGTGCAGCATCCTGTTAAATCCTGGGAATCCTGGTCTGCTGAAGAGCACAGCATCTCCCACCTGCCAGAGGTGCAGGCTGCTGTAAATCAGGCACAGATCTGCCTTTTAATTCCTGCAGTTCAGAAGGATTTCTTCCTGAGCATTCCCACCCGTGATCCTGCTTTTCTCTGGATGCCGCTCCCAGTGATGCCCCTGTTTTCCTTCCCTCAGATCCAAACGTGGTCAGGGGCCACAATGTCATCAATGTCATCATCCCTGAGAGCAGGATGCACTTCTTCCAGCAGCTGGGCTACATCCTGGCCACCCTGCTGCTCTTCCTCGTGCTCCTCATCATCGTGGTCCTCGTCACCCGCAGGCGCCGGCAGAGAGGTGAGTCCAGGGAAAAGCCTCAGGGACGTCCCGGGACGTTGTTCTGCAAATCATTCCTGCCAGGAACAGTGCTGGAGGCAGGGATCCCCTCCTGGAAAACCAGGAATCTGCCCAGTGGAGAGGATTTGCAGGGCTGGTTCACAAAGAGATTCACTGGTGTGCTGTAAAAATTTCCAGGACTTGATTTCACGGCTCAGTGGGATTGGAAAAGATTTCCAAGTCCAAGCTTTGGCTGAATCCCACTCGAGTTGCTCTGTGGAAGGGAGAAGAAAAGCCCTTCACAAGTGGGGTTTGTCCCTTGGGAACTCGGGTGTCCAGGTCCTTGCTGTGCTGGGTGACTCTGGAATTCCAGGAAGGGACCCTGGGATCTCTGGGTGACACCCACAGCACTGGTTTTGGGTGCCACACAAAAAGCAAACCCCAGGAATGTGTCTGGGCTGGCTGTGACTGCTCATTCTGCTTTTTCCTCCTGTTTAGGTTATGAATACAACGTGAAGAAATATGGAGAGTAAGTATAATTACAGAGTTTATTAATTAGATTTAGAATGCATAAAAATGAACTCGTGGCCCCTCTCCTCAGCTAAGAGCCTGAAGCAGCTGAGGATCTGGTTAGGAGGAGGAAGTGGAAGGAGAAAATGGTTTGTAGGGTTGATTTGGCAATTGAATTTCCTCTTTTTATACTTTGGGAACTGATTCGCAGATGAAGTTTGTGTGAGATGTCCTGGGCAGTTGGTGGTAAGGGAATAACGCACAGATCTGCTGTGAGATGGGGCCAAGATCATGGACCTGGGCTCCTCCAGAGCTTATTTGATATTATTAAAGTGGAAGAGAGAAGGAAATTCCAGTACAGATTGGCTGCCCATTGTTCGAAGCTCTGGACAAACATGTGGGGGAAAAAAAATTAAAAATTAAAGAAACGAAATTCTCTAAAGAAGAAAAGCTATTGTGAAAAAATGTGAAAGGGGCCAGTTATTAAAGGATGGGCCAGCACCATTTTCCACCATTATTCCCTTTTCAGGAAGGATGTGAATCTGAAAGAATTTACAGTGGACACGACAGATCTGACCCCACACAAAAGTGAAGACATCAGGCTGGGTAGGTATCCCTGGCCACCAAACCAGGGCAAAATCCTTGTAAGTCTGAAATTTCTAACGGCACTTGGATGTTTTGAAGTGACTTAACCTATTCCTTAACCTCTGGAAGTGGGTATGGACTTTTATTTGGCCAAAATTGGGTAAAGAGAAGTCCTGAGGTAGCTGAGTTCACTGCCTCTGCCTTCTGTTGAATCCAGTTTGGTTTAACTTTCTGGTTTCCTTCTCCCTGGATGTCAAATCATTCAGTGAACATTTGGGCCTTCTGTCAACATCTGTGGCAGCAATTAAGGCAGATAAACAGAGAATGAGAGGAAGAAAATTTGCAACAGAAGCTCTGAGATACAAAAGAGAAAATACAAATCCCCCTGGAGCTCGTGGTAAAATGAAAGACTGGAAAGAGGGGAAGGAAGCTCATCTCGCACTGTGAAAGTATTTTTTTGGGGCTATATAGGACTGATTTGGGGAATTTCCAGCATTCCTGGAGATGGATGCTGCTCCTTGCTGGGGTTTGAAGGTGCAGCCTTGAGTTTTTTGTGTCAGGAATTGATCAGGGGTTGGTTCTTGCTGGGACTTGGAGCGAATCCATTCCACAAAACTGATGCTCGTCTGCACCACCCTGAGATTCCTGAAGCCTTGCCATGATGCCAGGTTCATACCTGCTGCAGCTTGCCAGATAAACCAGGAAACAGTTGTCCCTTTGATATTTTTTATTTGCATCCCCAGTAAAGGCACAATCTTTAGAAGAACAAGCTGGCAAACCTCAGGTCCCAAGAATTGCTGTAAAGGCCCCAGTAAACAAGAGAGAGAAAAAATTGGAAGTAAAGAAAGGAATTGCAGGGGATGGGTTGCAAACACAGAGACACACACTCTGTGTGTCCCAGGAGAGCAAACTCTCTGGATAATTGCATCAGTCACCTCCAGGTGAGCTTTGAGGAGGTAATCCAGATCTGGAAGGAGCTGTGGTGCCTGTGTGGAGCAGGGACCTTAAGTTTGCACAACTGATTCATGCCAGGGGCTAAAATGAAGTCAGAGCTGTTTTCCTGCTGAGTAACTCCACAAATAATTCCTAGAAATCAGAGGTGCCAGACCTAGAGCACATCAAGGAAGGACTGATCACCTGTCTTGCTCATAAAACTCTGTTTTCTTTTAATGCCCTAATGCCTGTGTGAATTCTGCTCCTCCCTCGCACAGATTACAAAAACAACATCCTGAAGGAGAAGGCTGAGCAAGCCAGAAGCTTCCCAGCAAAGAACATTGATTTAGACAAAGGTAATCATGACTTTCCTCCCCCTAATTGGTGGCTGTAGGGACCTTCTGATGGGCAGCAGGAGGGAGGAACGGTCCATCAGTGAGTGACCAAGCCACAGCCAGAGGAGGAATGAGAAACACCATGGGAAAAGCAGGAATGAGAAGCCAGCTCCCTTCCCATCCTTTCATCACGGAGCCACAAGATGCAAGCAGTGATTAGGCTTTTCAAAGCTTTTGGCGTGGCACAAATTGGAATTCTTCTTGATTGGAAAAAGAAGGCCTGGCAGGGCTGGAGTAGTGCCTGCTCTGCTGGAACCTCAGAGGGAGGGAGATGGAGCCCAAAAATGTCCTGGCGTGGTGTTAGTGCAGAAAACACTGTGCAGAAGAGAGCGTTTGGAGTTGAATTAATTTATGGGTAATGGGCAGTTACCTCATCCAAGAAAAGCAAACAACTCGCCCTCCCTGGGGGCTGAAACTCCTCTTTGCTTATCCAGGATTAATCCCCAGGGTTGTGCCTCCGTTTGTAGGACAGCACTTCTGTCAAGCAGGGCTTGTAATCAGCTGTGAGATTCCATGAGTCATTCCAGAGGAATTAGGAGATAATAAATGGGGCTGAAATGACACCAAGCAGGGAATGGGCTGGAGAGCCCAGGAGCTGCCTCTGACCTGCTGTCCCTGATGGAATTCTCATGGCATTTTCTCCTGCGTCCCGCAGAGTGGATCTGTCCCTCTGAGGGGCTTTGTGAGGGGATATCAGGGATGTGGGTGACTGCAAATGGTCACTCTAGAGATAAATCCAGATTTTTGTGCTGCTTTGAATGGTTTGGAATCTCTCTCCAGGTGCTGACCCCCGTTTCCATTTGCTTTCAGATTTCAGGAAGGAATATTGTAAATGAAGACATTCCCAAGCTGCTGGCTGGACCAGAAGCTTCCATCCAAGATAGATAACGTGGAAGAGAGATGCCTTTTCTTAATCCCATCTCCCTTCAGCTCCCATCGAGTTTTTGTCACATCACCTTTTCCCCCACACAAGGGTGCAAATGCTTCTTGAAAGAGTTAAACTGTCTTGTGTGCATTTATGGGGTTGGGTTGCCTTTTCCTCCTCTGTTCTCCCACTCCTCCCTTCCCCTTTTCTTTCTTGACAATTACTGTTGGTTTTTATGCATCGATGATTTTTATGAGCTGAATCAGCAGATGTTTTGCTTTGATGTTATTGCTTTAAATAAAACCACCTGCATCACTAATCCCGAGCCCTCATTCCACCAGGCATTTTTCCACGTAGTGAATCCATCAGAACAACAATGGCAGAGGCTGATCCCACTCCTGGGCTGCCATAAATCAGTGTCACGCAGCACTTTGTGTGTTCCAGGTGAAGCACAAAGAGCACAGCCCTCACGAATGGCAGTGGAAAAACCTCATTTTATCAATGGGAAAATGTCAGTATCCTCATTTTATCAATGGGAAAGTGTCAGTATCCCCATTTTAGAGGGAAAGGGAAGCACACCAACGACTGAGGGCTCAGCTCAGAGCTGAAATCTGTTTCTCACCCTGTGTTTGTTGATTTGTTTCTGTTTCAGCGCAGCCCAAATCAGATTTGGCAGGAGCAGGCATCTGATGGATGGAGTTAGAGTGCTGTAAGTGCCAGTCTCAGTTAGATCAGAACCAGGAATGTTGTGGAGAGGGCTGAGCTCCTGTGTGGAACCTGGGATGGGATTTTCCTGCAGCCCTGGGGTGGATCCAGGCCACACAGAGCACATGAAACCAAAGGTATGACCCCAGCACAGGGAGGTGGTTAAAGGGAGCAGGTCCGGGAGGAACAGGAGTAACAACAGGAATTTTCATGGGCCAGGGGCTCAGAGAGGGAGTCCAGGAGCAGGATGAGTCCATTTCCATGGATTTTGAGTGGATTCCTGAGGCTGTGGGCTGAAGGGGGGTTCTACCTATGAACAGTGTCAGGTGGGGCTGCCAAAAAATTGGAAGTAATTCAGTGCTGTATTCCAAGCAAGTCAAAACTCCAGGAAAGCTGCAGAATATTATCAGTTCTTGGGGCATGGAAGGAAAGGTCTTTCCTACTGTTGTGAGGGTGGTGACAGGGATTTGGGTGAGGGTGGCAGAGGGAGGGATTTGTGTGAGTGGAGCTGGGGCAGCATCTCCACGACCCAGCCCTGCCCTTTTCGTGCCACCTTGGGTGTCTCATCTGACTGATGCCAACATTCTCAGGCATCCAAATCCCATTCCAGACCCCCCAGCCCTCCTCCCACGGGCACCAGGGATCTGTGCTGGGAGTGGCAGGGCTCAGCAGGACCCAGGGCACTGCACTGGGTGGGACGGTTCCTCCAAAGCTGAGCTCAGCTCTGCCAAAAACGTGGTGGGTGAGGCCTCCAGAGGAGCTGTGCTGGCTCTTCACAAGGTGGGATGTCACAACAATGCACATTTAATGAAAAATAGACCCTTTTTATTGATATTGCTATGCCTGTTAGTGGGGACTGTGTTAAAGAATAATTCTGTTGGGGGGCCCTTTATTTTTAATGCCTTCAAGCAGTAAAAATATTAATAATAGAACAGAACTAGACATGGAGGTGAGCCTTCCTAAGGTGCAGCTGAGCACATCCTCATCTTTTCATTTCCTAGCCCTTCCGTTGCTCTCCACATGGATTTTTGTGATTTTTAATTAATTACCTTTATCTTCACTAAAAATCCACCCCAAAAAGTGCCCGGGACTGGTGCAGAGGAAGGTCTGGGGTTGATCCCAAGCCCCTTTTTGCCTTTCCCCAAAGCAGAGAAGGATTCTTACCCTGCCCTGAAACCCAGGCTGCATTCCTGCAGGTGCAGGAGGCTGTGCTGGTTATTCCATCAGGGTGGCACAGGCTCAAATAATTGTCATTAATGTCTCTCTCCATCCCTTTCATGTCTCTGAGTCAAAGGTTGGAGATTTTTCCTTGCCAGCTCCAAATTGCTCAGCACAGCTCACGCAGACACCAGCTCAAAGTGGGGTTACTCATAAACTCCAGAGGCATTTAAATATTTTATCTGACTCCTGGGCTGCAGAATAGCTTAAGGGGGGAAAAAATTAATATGTTCTCTGAAACAAGGGCTAGGAAGGGCTTTCTGAGTTCCTCATCCTTGCTTTGATCACTGGTTGGGATTTATAGCCAGGAAAACCCTCCCTGGTGAGGATGGGGTGGGATTATGGCCCAGGAAAACCCTCCCTGGTGAGGATGGGGTGGGATTATGGCCCAGGAAAACCCTCCCTGGTGAGGATGGGGTGGGGCTATGGCCCTTTTTCCTTCAGGAGAGGAATGTTGTGTGCTTGGCCTGGAGATCACCACCGTGGCTTTCACCAGCAGCCACTCTGTAATTTAGCAAATTCAAATTCTGGCTGAGAGAGAGCCAGGCCGGACTGCTGGGTAACCAAGAGAAAAAGACAGCTGAAGAGTTTAGTTTGGTTATTTCTTCATGTGGAGGAATTAATGAAGGCTGTTTGCCCTAAAATCCTGGTGAGAAGCCACTGAGGCCCTTCCCACTGCAGTCTCCATCCTGTCAGTCTGTGGCACTGCTGGGAAGTCCATGGAAGTGAGAGAGTTCCACGTGGAATTCATGGAAATGAGAGGGTTCCACGTGGAATTCATGGAAATGAGAGGGTTCCACGTGGAATCCCCCCTGGGCTGGGGCAGCAGCGCTGCTCCCTGTTCCCTCTCTGCCACAGACTCAGTGCCCTCCCAGCTAATTTGGTTTTCTCTGTCCTTTGCTCACCTCAGCCTTTCTCTCCCTAATCTGGGACTTGCCTCTTGTGGAGAATCCCTTTTTTTCATGTGTGTAGCGCTTGGCCTGAGTTGTTCAAAGTAATTTTCTCTCTGTGCCAATGAATTGGTGCACTTTGATGAACTCCTTGATCTTCTTTGCCCCATCACAGTCTCCCTGGCTTCCCGAGACATGGATTTTATAGTCAATTACTGAAAATAATAACAATAATAATAATCCCCAGTATTTGTACAGCTCCTCAGTGAGAACTTTACCTCGATGAGGGCAGAGAAATCAAAGTGTTTTAAGGTAATAAATGGGCTGTGAGCTCTTGGTGTGGGACAAGGAAAGGGTGCTTGGCAGTGACCTTAAAAAGGGTTAAAACTGAGACTAGGACTAGAGGCCCCTCTTTCCAGCTCTGTGCACACTCTCCAGACTAAGAATGTCCTCTGTAAATCTTGTTTTTTTCTTTGTTGTAACAGAATTAATTCTCATTATTATCATTGCTTAACTTTTACCATTCATCTGTGTAACTGTCCTAACATTTAAGAAATAAAGGAGAATGAAATGGACTTTCCAGCTCAGGTTGATTTTATTTCCTGCCCTTTTTGGAGGTGCTCTCTCAGCTATTAGCCAGCATTAGCTAATTCTTCCCAATAGCTGTGCAGGGTGTTTCATCTCAGAGCATCCCGAAGTGCCTGACAAAGTGCAGATTGGATCCAGTACGTTATTCCAGTGATTCCAATAAGCTTTCCACATGGGACAGCATTATTTGACAGGGTCATGGGGCCCACAGAGGAATTTCAGCTCTCCTGAAGTGTTGTATAACGAGCAGCTCTGCAGCTGGAGATGGAGCTCAAAGCATCCATCAGAGGGGAAGGCTGGCAGCCCTGCCAGAGGAGTTAACTTGGCAGGTCCAGAAGGGAAGATAACACATCCTGCTGGAATACAGATCTCCCTGCCAGCCCAAATTCCTCTTTTCCTTGCAGAACTAACACCTTGCAAAGTTCCTGCTGCACATTCTGCTGCTGGAGGCCTTCCACCCCCTGAGCACTATCCCAGCTGGCCCTGCAGAGTTCTTCCAGGGACACTGATGGGAACAGCTCCTACTGCAGCTTGGCTGGACACCGCAGGGGCAAGGATTTGAAGGATCAAGGCAGGATATGAAACCAAAAAGTGGCAAAAAAGTGCATTTAGCAAACTAGGATTATTGACCAGCCTGTCCAGCTCTGGTGAAAGTGCCATCTTCCCTCATCCCTGGTGGAAATCCCACTGCCTTTCCACAGCACCTCTTCTCTGGGGTCCATCACCACCCAAATCACCCTTTCTGGAGCTGCCGTGGGGCTTTACTGGTCTCTGCTGGCAGCCTCCAGTCCAGGCCCTGGTGGTTATTTATTTCTGAGACATCTTTACTTTTCTCTGTCAATAGATCTGATTTTCCAGGAGAGCAGCTGGGAACAGGGAAAAGCTCATTTAGCACAGCAGCAGATCACTGAAATGAAATATTTTCATTGTCATCCACTTGTCTGAAGTCCAGCTCATCCCTGTTTCCTTTCTGCCTCCCAGTCTGGGGAGAGTTTTACCAGGGGAGAAGAACTTGTAATTCATTAAAACAAATTTCTCAGGGGAAGAAGAAACACTGGGGACCTGAGAGAAGTAGAATAACGACTGAAATACACATTTCTAAGCAAGAACCTTCAATTTCCTGGAGGTCTGCATGTGGCCCTCAGCAGATGAGCTGCTCTGCAGACAATTCCTGCAGGGAAATTGTTCCAGTGTGACTCTCCCTGCTTTTACAGAAGTGCTGCAGCTGCCAAGGAGAGGTAGGAAAAGCTGAGGAAAGAAAAGAGATTGAGTGGTGATGAGCAGGAGCTGGGATCAGCCCAATGAATTTATCATTGATGAGGTCTGCATCCCATGGAAGTGTTGTCCTCTATCCTCTTTTCCCCTCTCTGTAGGGCAATATCCCTCCTGAACACACATTCCTGAATGAAGAGGGGTTTGGGGAATGTCCCTGCAAACCCCCTCTGCCGTTTCCCCCCAGGTTTGTTTGTGTTCAGGTCCAGGGGCAGCCCCGGGAGCTTTGCACAGAGGTTGCTGCAGTCGAAGTCTTTTGCTTCCCTCTAGTGTTTAATTATTTCCTTGTCAGCCACTGCCCAAGGTCCCCTGCACACAGAGGGAGAATAAACGGGAAAAAACCTTGCAGCTCTTCCAGACCAGGTCCAGGAGAAGTTTAAACTGACTTGGGTTGGGTCCTGCTCCCACCCCCCAGCTTGGGAGCCAGCCCACAGCCTCTGCCTTCTGAGCACTGGGTGGTTGCAGTGACATCTCTCTGCTTCTCTTTCTGTTTTGAGATCATTTCCACGTTTAGTCCATCTTCTGCATCCATGCCAGTCTCGCCAACAATCCTCCAGGTGAAATTTTGTTCTTTTACAGATCAGTCCTTGCAGGTGGATGAAAAACGCCCAGGAAACCTGCGGGTGGGTGCTCAGAGCTTTGGTTTCCCTTTTGTCCCATCTCCTCACACAAACACTGATCTGCTGAGCACCCAGAGTGTGCTGAGCTCTCAGAATTCCCTGAGACAACCAACAAGCGTTGCTATAATTCAAAGGATGGCTTTTTAAAAGGGTTTGCTTATTCCCTGTGTGGTAACTGCTGTGTAAATGAAGAAAAGGGTGAGCAGCTTTTGTGCCTCGGGACACCCTCAGCTCCCTGCAGGGGCCAGCAAGGCTATTTCCTCTATCACAGAGAGCACAGCACTATTAGCAGGAGATTTGGTGCCTCATATTTATTTTCTGCTGAAGTGTTAAGGCCTGAGCTCTGCAAGACACGAGGTATTAGCCCTGATGGGCCAGGGGTGTATCCTGCATTCCTGTGTCCTCTCTTTAATTGGATTAGCTGCTGGTTTGACTGCAGCATGAAAGTTATCTCCTCTCTTCTGTGCTTTCTGGAGAGCTTTTTGTGAGTCACAGCCCCAGCCTGATCACGTCTGCTCCGAGGCAGTCATCTGACAATTATACAGCTCGTTTTATTTCCAGCTGTCAGAAGTGAAAGCGAAGCTCACAGAGCAAGAAGAGAGCTCTCAGCAGATCCAGTCTCTGTGTGGGCTCCACCTGGGCCTCTGAGGGACCCAGGAGGTCGTTAAGGCTCAACTGAAGAGACCAAAGGGTTGGGTGTTAATGTTCTGCCTGAGTTTCATGCTGCAAGAACTCCATAAAGCTCAGGATCCCAGAAAATATTGCTCGTGCCGGAGTTATGATCCCAGCAAAGGGAACTTTCCCCTTCCCGTGCGGTGGGACCGATGGATTCGTGGTGCACTTTCTGAGGTGCTCGCAGAGCCTTAACGCCGGGCAGGACAGAAAGATGAACTCAAATTTTTACAGAAATCTCCAGTATTCTCAGGATTCCAGAATCAAGAGTGAGAAACGCCTGACCGTCTTGAAAAGCTATAAATATAAATATAAATATAATGTAAATTTAAATATCTCTTGAAAATTACTCTTTGAAGTGCACTAAATTGGTGATTCCTGATTTAAAGCAGCACCAAATCCGTGGTTACATGATGAGGACTAAGGCCATGCCTTGCCCTTGCTGTTTGTCCTGTTTGATGGTCACACATTCAGCAGGGATGAGTGGCAGGAATGTCAGCTGGATGTGGTTTTGTAATTACTTCACTCTACCAGCAACGGCAGCAGATAATTGATGATGTTTTGGTTTCTCAGTATTGTTAAACCTTGTTAAAGTGTGGATTATCCAGCCCCAGCTCCGTGCAGGAGAATTTGGGAGTGGTACCAGTTCAGGTGGTGCTGGTAATCACCTGGCAATGATTAAACTCTCAGAAAATTGAAAATAATGTTCCCAGAGCTTTTGGCAGCCTCTGACACAGTTGGGCTCCTGTGTTTGGTGCTGGTAGAAAAAGCCTTGCAGTGCCACAGGTAATTCAGTCACTGAGCTGTGATTTGCCCCTTCAGAGAGCAGCTGAGCATCCTGAGAGGTGAATGTGCCCTTTCCTTGCAAGGTAAAACAGAACATCATTAGCTTGGGGTTTAACTGGAAAAGGATTTTTTAATAAGCAGGAGATTCTTTGAGACCTAAGGCCACTGCTCTGAAATCTTCATTTTCTGGTTGTGGTTTTTTTGGGGATTTCTAGAAATAAAGGTGGAATTCTTTCCAAATACATCACCCACGTGGCACTAATGAGTTTTTTTCTGATTCTGCGGTCCCCACCTGTTTCCCATCCCAGCCCCTTCCCCTCCTCTTTATCCTTCCCCTTCTTCATCCTGTCCCCTTCCACTTCCACATCCCCTCGCCCATTTCCATTCTGCTTCCCATCCTCATTCCCTTTCCCTCCCTATCCCCATCCTCAGTGCCATCCCCTTCCCTTATCCCCATCCTTTTTCCCCTTTCCCATCCCACTCTCATTCCCATCCCCTTTCTTTCCCACCCCACCGCCATCCCCGCTGTCCGGGCCGTGGTGCCGCCGGGCCGGCAGGGGCGGTGTGCGGGCGCGGAGCGGGGGCGCG
>VZTI01003483.1:1106720-1170154 GCA_013397865.1 Struthidea cinerea
CAGCTGTCACCGCGCCCGGGGAGGCCGCGGGAGCGCCCGGGCAGGGCGGGCGTGCCGGAGGGGCCGCGGGGCGCTGGGCCGGGGCGAGCGCGGAGGGGTCGGGGTGAGGAGAGGGGCGATCCCGGGGCAGCGCTGGGACGGCGGCTGTCAAAGCTCGGGGGTCGAACGGGTGACGGACGGTCCCGGTCGAACGGGTGTGAAATTGTCGGTCGTTAAATGAGGGACAAGTGGTCAGTGGTCAAACGGGCGTGAAATGGTCAGTGGTCAAAGAGGTGATAAGTGGTCGGTGGTCAAATGAATGTCAAATGGTCGGTGGTTAAACGGGTGTGGAATGGTCAGTGGTCGAACGGGGGACAAGCAGTCAGGGGTCAGACGGCTCCAGGGGCTGCGCTCAGACGGCGACTGTCAAATCCGCCGGGGTCAAACGGGTGTCAGACGGCCCAAGGTCAAACGGGAGTGAAATGGTCAGCAGTCAAACAGGCGTCAGGTGGTCAGGGGTCAAACGGGTGTCACCCAGTCCCCGTTCGAATGGGTGGCAAGCGCTTGGTGGTCAATCAGCCAGGGGCTGCGCTCGGCCAGCAGCTGTCAAACCCTCGGTGGTCACACGGCTGCCAGCTGGTCAGTGGTCAAACAGGTGACAAGTGGTCAGTGGCCAAATGTTCAAGGGCACACACTGAACTGGGAGTGCTGGAGAAGACCAGGGCCGGACTTTGAAATGACCTCTGTGGTGACGAGAGCCAGCTCTATGACCCGAGCCGGGGGATGTTTGACATGGTTCTGGTCCCTGCACACCAGTGTGGCTTGCGTGCCACCGGGCTTAGCGACAGCCAGAATAAAATAAACCAATAAAAGTCCCTTTGACAGTTTGCCAGACAGTAACTTTCAAAATGTATTAATCCTTTTGTAGCAAATCACTTCTCTTTGTACTCACATCTGTCGCTGGCAAGGCAATTTTGCACAGTTAAATGCCTTGCCAGGAAAAAAAAGGGAGCAGGTTTGTGGGAAACTGGTGCGGACCTGACTCCAAAACAACGCCGTGGTTGAGGTGCAGGTTTTATGTTGGGTGAGATGGATCACCCCAAGCATCCTCTGACGTGTTGTGCAGCCTCTTTCTTATCCCCGAGACCCGAAGCCTTTCATGTTGATTGTGTTTTTATCCCTGGTGGAATGTGGATATTGTTTGTTGACACGTATTTCTGATGTGGCGAGTTGTTAGTGTTGGCTTGTAACCATAGGAGTGTTCGTGGATTGACTTCTTGTTTTTCTGAGTTGTGCAGACATTTTTGGGGGGGGGACGGACAACCGTACAAAATGTTTGTTTTCAAAATAAATGTCTTTTAAATGGACTATTGGTAAATTTTTCTCCTTCATGCCCGTTGTTGTAGAAATTCCAAGTTGTGTTTGTGGTGTGATTTCACTAAAGGAGGTTGGGATTGTTCAGGCAGCATCTGCATCGTTCCCACTGCCACAGAAATTTAGGATTAGGAAGCATAAACCATGCTGAGGCATCTTGAACATGCAGGGATGTTTTGGTCTATGACCAGGAAACAGAGTCAGTAACAAACCCTAGGGTGGATTTTCTTTATAGTCTCAAAATTAGGGTGAAACCTGTGTGTTGTTCCTGGAAATGGAGATGATGGAAGACGAAGGGCTGCAAGGATCAGGACCTGGAAATTTGGTCTCTAACACAACTGCTGAAAGCATTCGGGTGACAATCCATTGCCTTGAGACAGCTCAAAGTGACTCTGCACGTGGGACTCCTGAGCTGTCAGATCTTTGTTTGCTTCGGATTTGTATGTCTCGTTCCTTGTGTGTTTGTGCCTCTCTGACTCTGAAATATTTGGGAAAATTAGAAGAAAATTTAGATGAGTTTTGTCTGTCTCAGTGAGTGTTAACAGTAAATATGGGCTTTGTTTTCATCATCTCATCTGCAAACTGACTTTTTGTAGAATCATCCCTTCCAGCTCATATTCTGGTGCCCTGCCCAGACACCCCAAAATCCCACCCTGTGCATCCCTGGGAGCATTGTCCAAACCCTCCTGGAGCTTTTGGGGCTGTGCCCATTCCCTGGGGAGCCTGGTCAGTGCCCAGCACCCTCTGGGGGAAGAACCTTTGCACAAAATCCATCCCAGCTCCCCTGGCACAGCTCCATCCTTTTAATTGTTGCAAACAGGCAATTCTAGCTGCCGTTGCCACAAACCATAACAGAACTGTGTCTCTCTAATTTCTCCCTTATGTGCCTGAAAATCTCCTCCAGAGCAGCTCTTCCCTGGGTGTTCTGTAAGTGGAGCCGCAGGGACACTCTGGATGTCCCTGCGGTGTCCTGGTGTCCTTCCCGGTTGTGCCAAGCTGGGATTTGGCTTGGTCACTTGGCAGAGCAGTCCCTAAATCCCAGTGTGGACTGTGAAATGTGAAAAGCACTCCTTGTGTTGGGAAAGCAAATGTTTTCCTGGAGAACTGGAGCCTCCTTGGGAAGCCAGGGATCGGGAAGTGATTCTTCACATGCTGTTGTAATTAAGGCACGGCCTTTCCTGGATCCTGGAATAATGGAATAAATAATGTGTTCAGAAACAGTGGATGTGCTGAATGGTTCCCAGCTGTGACAGATGGGTGGCTAAGAGTTGGGATGGAGCTGGGTCACGGATGTGTTACGGAATTAAAGCCCTGTGTTCTGTGTACCTGTGCTGGGTCCAGCTGTGCTCCTTGGGAAGGTGCAGGAGGAGGCGTGGGAGTGTCACATTCCCTTCTGAACTTTGCTTACAGTTTAATTTACTGCTCTACCACTTTCCCCTGTGCCAGTTCATTCCCAAGGGTGATTTCTTCCCTGGCTCATGAAGGGCTGGCCCTGCCTTTGCTCTGCATTCCTGCTGGCTCCATCTGTAGACATGGTGCTGTTTTTAAGATGCAGGATGTCCAGCTGTGCTCTGGCATTAATGCTCAACCCTTGGAAGTGCTTTGTAGCTTCTGGTTTTATTCTGGTCGGTGGGAAACGAAGCAGGGACTTTACAGGATCAGCCTCATCAATGTGACAGCATCCAGCAGCAGTGAAATTGAGGAAAGGTGATGTCTGAGGTATGTTTTTATAGACAAGGAGCTGTGTCATCAGCTGATTTAATTAATTCCAGCCACTGATTCTTTCCTCAGGGCAAAGCTCAGAGGTCACTTCCCATCACTGACATTGTTGATTCTCAGGTTACAGCCCCACACATCTTGCAGGAACACAGAATGCAGTTCTGTTAATTCTTTGATGATTGAAAAAATGACAGCTAATGAATACATCTAAAAATGAAGCTGTAGCTTGTGATGCCTGGGCTCTCATGACTGAAACGGCGACAGCTGTGTGGGATCCAAATGATTCATAATGAATCTGTGTGACAGATCCTACAAGAGGAACTCCTATCTGTCTGCTTTTAAATATTTGGTATTTCCAGAGCTTTGCTTGTAAAACACTATCAGTGACTTCCAGAAGTACAAAATGATGAATGTGGAGGATCCAGGCGTTCCCGTGTGTTTCGTTTTCTACACAATAACCTGGTGTGAGACTTTGCTGTTCCAGTGTGGGATGTGATGCCGTGGCAGGATTGTGGCAGGAGAGGTTCAGGGAAGAACTGAACCATCTTAAAGATGTGGTCTGTCCAAAATGGGATAAATATTCCCTCTGTGCATTGTTGTGGTTCCTCTGCTCTGTTCATTCCCCCTGTGAGGGGGGCAGGAAGAGTCCATGGAATACCAGAGTGTGTCTGTTCTGCCACCCTTTGGGTGAGGTTCAAATCCTCATTCTTTCCATTGTGTGAACTAATACTCCTCTGATTCTGCTTCTTCAGGGAGTACTCTGAGGAGTGGCTTTTTGAGCATTCCTTTGGTATCAGCAAAGGAGCTTCCTTTCAAACTGCACTTTGAGGTGCAGCTGCTTTTGTGCAGAAATTGCTTTTCTCGGTTGAAAACTGGTGAGACAATGGGATTTAAAGCAGTCGGAATCCAGTTTGGGATTGGGATTGTGAGCTGAATGGGGTAATTTTTAATAGGAAGCAGTGTTTTGTGCCTTTTCTCATGGAGGCAATGCAGCATCCATCCCTGTTTTCACCCCTGCCCTAAGAGGAGTTAGAAGCAGGAGTCCTAACTGACAGATGTCTTGCTGTGCTGTAATTTCATAACTGGGAAAGCTTTTAGAGACAGGATATTTTTAAAAAATGCACAGAATAATTTTAGGGGAGAAATAAAATTATCCGCTTATTTATCCACGAGGCTTGGACACTTTTGAGGGACTGTTTGCAAGAGTTTTTAGTGACAGGAGAAGAGGGAATGGCTTCAGACTGACAGAGGGCAGGGTTGGATGGGATATTGGGAAGGAATTCTTCCCTGGGAGAGTGGGGAGGCCCTGGCACAGATTTCCCAAAAAAATCTGTGGGTGCCCCATCCTTGGAAGTGTCCAAGGCCAGGTTGGAACAACCTGGGACAGTGGAAGGTGCCCCTGCCCATGCAGGAGGTGGCACTGGATGAGCTTTAAGATCCCTTCCAACCCAAACCAGTCCGGGATTTTCTGATATTTAAAGTGCCATTTGGACACTGGACACAGTTTGGGAAACTCAGTAGATTTGGGTGTTACATCCACAGAATTCCACGGTCACTGAATGAAATCCATTGTAAAAATCCAGCAAGCAAAGGAACGTCAGATAAAAACCTGGAAGCCTCGTTTCTTCCTGCTCTCTGTTATCAGAGCCGCAGAGTTCCAGACTCTGAGCCAGGGAGGTTTTTTGGGCTGAGTTCTATGCTTGGAAAACTGTTTCCAGGCTTATCCAGGGACATGCAGCAGCCTGGACTAAAAGATTCTGCCTTTTAGGTGGACTCTGCTGCACTCTCGAGTAGTGAGGCCACAGTTTTGGGTTGGGTTTTTTGGGGGGGTAGTTGCTGCAACACAGATTTTAATGAGGTATTTTTGCTGGTGTTTTTTAAGGAGACCCTCTCAAGACTAAAGAGCCACATGAAAGGATGCCTCCCTCCATCCTTGTTTGAAACCTGAGCAAGCAGGTGACAGAGGCTGATATAGGTCAGTTACAGGTAGGAGTTTGTCTTTTTTGCAAACAGAACAAAATGAAATAAAACCAAGGCAAGTGGTTCTCTTATTTGCTGTAGAAAACATGGAGCTGGCAGGGGAACGTGCAGAGGGGGGCATGTGCTAAAAATAACAGTTTAGGAAAATGATCTTTGCAGCTTTGTGACAGGGATTGATGCCCACAGAGGGAGCCTGGATGGATCAGAACCAGGCCAGGGGATGTTGAGGCAACTGCAACGATCAAAGCTCTGGCAAGAATTTTCAGCTGTGCAGATGGAAAGTTTCAGAAATGCTGCTTTAGGGAGAGCCAAGCGTGGGCTGGATGTGAGGGCCTGGGGAGCAGCCAGGGAATTCAAGGTGATGTCCAGGTTACAGAGCCGAAGGATGGGCTCAGGTAGATTTGCCTGGAACCTTTTTTGGGGTTTGCCATGGAACCTTTGGCACTGAAATAGGAGCAAGGTAATCTTTGCAAAGAAACCATGTAGGATTTCCTCCTCTGTGCTTGTTTTCCCACCTGCATCCCTGTCTCCTCCTCTTCACTTTGTCTCTTTTACCCTCAGCGTTACTGAGGGTGTTTTTAGGAGAGTGAGGAAGTAGTTCCATGAGGGCAGAACTAATAAAACCAGGTTTTCTGAGGATTCATCTCCTCTCTGTTTACCTGCTGTATTTCCTCTGTTCTCTCATCAGTGAGTAGTTGTCCAGAGACTGAGAAAAATACAGTTTATTTGCACACGGGTTGGGGCTTCAGCTGCTCACTCAGCCCCATAATTTACCGTACAGACCTTTGCAAATGCCTGTGGCACATTTACTGAAAATATCTTTTGGCCAGATGGAGCAACAAGTGGGTTTCTTGTAAAAGGGATTTTTTTTCCCCTCTTTTTTGGCCAGGTTTGCCTGGCTGTAGGGGAATGATGGATTGTGTAATAGCCCAACTGGCTGCAGGTCAGGCTGGGACAGCTGCTCTGGGGTGTAAACAGGCAGGGCTGAGCCAGGGGACGAATGTGAGGCATGTCACAGTCCAGGGGTGACATCCACGACCCTTCTCCCCTGCTCTTCCAGCCCTGGCACTGTCTGGGACCGATCCAACACCTGGTGAAGTCACTACGGGGATTTTTCTCAAATACATGGAATTTTGAGCCATTTTCCAGCTGAACTGTCCTGTCCCTTGAGCAATGTGTGGCTTGCAGTGAGTGCAGTGGGAGGAGGAAGATTTTTAATGAAGGCTTTTCTCAAAACCCCACAGATGGCTGAGGAGATTTCGTTGTGAAGATGCTTAATTTTCATCAGTTTTTTGAGACAGCTCCTAAACCCGAGTCTGGGGGCTCTGGCTGTGCAGTTCAGTGGCTCTTTCCAGCTTTTATTCCACACACTTGCTCAGCTTGGAAAAGATCCTTAAAATCGTGGGGTCCAGCCTTTCACCAGCACTGCCAAGTCCATCACTGAACCATGTCCCTAAGTGACCTTAAGTCCCCAGCTTGATTCAATCAAATAAATCTGGAATAATAGCCTGAAAATTGGGATTATTAAGAGCAGCTCCTAGGCCTGAGTTGCTGGACTTTAGAGGGAAGGAGAATTCAGGCTCTAAGGGAGAATTTAGTACCTGCAGAAAGCTGGGGAACTGGTACTGGTGGGAAAAAATGGATATGTTATAGATGGTGGTGTAATTAAAGCACTGAACTGAGATTTGGAAATACAAAAAAAATTATATTTAGGCTTGGACTCAGCAAAATACATGGGCACAGTGAGGCACAGGCTGAATTGAGGTCTGTGTCTGCTCCTAAGAGCCTTTATTGCTCCTTTTTTCCCCCCATTTTCTCGCTGAAATATATAAACTTTCTGGAGACTCACACTACTTGTGTTTATCCAACACCCAGCACCGCGGTGCTTTTCTGGTGACATCAGAAAGCACCGCTGTTGTACAAATAATAAAAAATAAGTACAAAAAGCCCAGGCCAGCAGAGCTCAGCCTTTGCAGCCACGCCAGGCTGGCTGACACATATTTCACCAAGCTGATTCTGATATCTGTCTGCAGTACAAGCCACTGCTTATTTTAATGTCCCAGCTGTAATGTAATCTAAATATTTAAAACAACCCCTTTTTTTNAAACCCCCTTTTTTTTTTTTTTTTTTTTTTCCTGCTGGAACCTGAGCTCCACTCTGAGGGTGGAGTGTGTTACATTTATTAAAAGCTAATGCTATGAAAACACGCTTGAGGGATCCGTCAGGTTTGGTTTGCTTCCTGTGGCTGCTGATGTGCAGTGGGACAAGTTAGAAAAACAAGTTTACTACTGTTCATTTAATGAGCACCTCCTCAGAGTGGATGCAGGGTTGTGTTTTTCTTTTATTGCTTTTTTTTTTTTTTCCTTTCCCAGTGCTCAGGTAGATTTGTTTGGGTTTAAGAATCCCCACACAGCTCCTGGAAACATTAAGGATTCAAATTCAGCAATTTATCTATAGGCTGGCTGTATCTCTAATTAAAATTTGCCTGTGAAGGAGGTTGAATTAAGCAGGATTTGTTTATTAATAATTTTTGGAAGGATTATCACCATCCCAGCCTGCCATGGGAGACCGAGCGGGGAAGCAGGAGGAGATCCAGATGCACCAGGAGATCCACAGGCAGAGAGCTTTGAAAGCCACCCTAAACAGCTACAGAACAGATGAAAATGTTGAATGAAGGAGTTAATTTCCGTGCAGTAATAAAGCCTGTGCAGATTGCCATGGTGTAGCTGAGATGGGTGGCAGCAGACTCCCTTGACTTGGGTCCTGCTTACCTCTGAGCACGAGGCTATTTTCAGAACTAGCCTGTTCATGCATTTTGGATCCCATTTTAATGCAGCCTGGGAGGTGCTGCCATGGCTTTGTGCAACCCGGCCAATTATCACTGTGATCAGGCCTTCCAGGGAATTTATTTCAGCTCTTGTGCCCCGGTGTCAGGTGGCGTTTGGGAAACACAGACAGTGTTTTTTCTGTGAGTTGCATCGCTTACAGGATCCTCGCTCTGTTCCTCTGCTCTTTATCTCCTTCGGGAGTCATGACATGGTTCACTTTGGATGGTTTGATAATTAAAGTTGCCTCTTTTCTCTCTTTTCCCCACCACGAGGTTCCTGTGTGCTTGGCTGAAATGTTGTTGTGCTTGATACGATCAACAGCAGATTTTCCTGCCTTAATCTCTATGTGAAATTCTGTGATTTCCTTAAATTCTGGCTAATTCTCACTCTCTTTTCTGTGTTCCTGTCATGCTTTCCTTCCAAAGATCATTGAAATCCAGTATTTTACAGTCAGTAAACCCTGCTCCCTCTCCTTAGCAGGTGCGTGCCTCACCCTATGGGAGGGCAAATTAATAGAATCAGCTGATTGTTCTAATTAATGGTGCTCACTCAAAACACATGTACACATGCATTATGTAACATATATAAAACACTCTTTACAGGTGTACTATTGCAGTTTATTCTGAGGTTTGGGCTGAGATTTCTGGGTTTCATTTGGAAAAAAAATTAAGGGAGAGGAAGTAAAGGGCCAAGTATTAAACGTTACTGAGTGAGGGCAATATCTAGGAGAGTTTAATTCCTGTTTTTCCTGTGGGAATAGGAAGATGGTTTGGCATTTCTGGGTGACTTGGCCACCTGTTTTGGGAGTCCTGGAGGTAAAATCAGCCTTTGTCCACCAGATCAGCCAGAGGGGAGCGAGTGAGTTTGGATGGTCTCTGTTATTTTGACACCTGGGCTGAGCAAAGCAGTGCTGAGCACTCCCGAAAACCCAGAAACACCTGGTGAAGGAGGCTCTGAACTGGGGAAATGCCCTGAGACACTTAATTTATCCTTTTTTCCTTGAAATCCAGCTTTGCTCTTGTGCCCACAGGATTTTGTTGTCTCAGGAGTGTTTGGGGTAGTCTGACTGAATAAAGGAAATCAGGTGAATGACCTTTCTGAATGGACACTGATTAATATTAATTTATCCTACACTTATTTTTTAAAAAACCCTGCTCATGGTTACTCTCAATTTACCCTTTTGTTTG
Organism: Struthidea cinerea; assembly: GCA_013397865.1. NCBI lineage: Eukaryota > Metazoa > Chordata > Aves > Passeriformes > Corcoracidae > Struthidea > Struthidea cinerea. The sequence goes on from VZTI01003483.1 coordinate 1,115,788, forward strand.
CATTCCTGTGCATGAGGATTAATTAATTATTTTCCCCTAGTTTACCAAAAATCTTCTGCGTTGTATTGAACAGAAATTTCTCATGCAGTTTAATTCTTTAATATCCAGGATTGCATCTTGTCCCTGGCTGTGTTATTTATAAAAAAAAACCAGGTGCCTCATCTTTTGCTGAATGTCTGTTTTATGTGCTCTAATTGTGCTATTACGTGGTGATAATTAAGAGTCCTGCAAGGGCTGTGTGTGTGAGCTGCAAATGGATCCTTTCTGCTCATCTTGAGTAATGTCAGAGCATCCTGGCCTTCAGCAGGCAGCGTTTTGAAACGCTTCCTTTAAAAAAAAGAAGTAAAGTCTTAAAAAAAAAAGGAAGTAAATTCATTTTAAGTGCAGCTATTTCTTAAGGATTTGGCAAAATACACAACCCCCAGTTCCAAGGAATTGTTTGCAGACAAGATACACTGAAAAGTTCAGTTGGGGAGATGAAAATGGGGAATTAAACATTCCCGACCTCGTATCAGTTTTTGCTGTTTGTTTAATCTGTGCTTGCTTTTGTTCACTTGCTGCTGGAGCTGGGCAGATGATTAAACTCCTCTGTTTTTCTTGCCTCAGCAATTGTTTTTTCATCATCATTTAGGGTAGGTCTGACTGTAATTCCAGTGAAGTTAGAGGAAAACCACTCCTGAAAATCTCATCATTCATGTTCACAAAAGCAGTTTTGCCTCTCCAAGAGTTCAAATTGGTTTGGTTTTTTTCCTTATTTTTCTCCTGTTCAAAGATTTATCAGTGAATATAGACAGTGTTGCTTTTAAATTGCTCTGCTTTGTTACTTTAACTCACAAATCTGCTGTTGCAGCTGGAAACCTCATTTGAATTAAATCAAAATGCCTGTGTAAGAGGATGCTGCTGACAGGGAAATACATGAAAATTGTAATTACATGTTCCAATGCCATGACACAGATTTACCCAAGGTTAGTTTGGAACATGCTGACACATCCTACATGTACAAACTATATTAGATGTAGTCCCTCAACAGCCATTTAAAGTCTTTTGGAAGATATTTTTCTCCTCGTGATTTTAATCAGCCTAAAAGTCTGTGTTTTAAGGCAAATTCATAGAGGCATTCTCGAGGAAGCAGCATCTGTTGACAGTAACATCTCATTTTTATTTCCCCCTCTGAGTTCATGGCAGCTCCCACTGTTTCCTGACCCTCTTTTGCTTTGAGAGTACACAAAAATGAAAATTCCTGTCCTTACACACCCTCCCAAAATTGGCAGGGAGATGAGCCTCTTCTGGAGGAAAAAATGAACAGGTCACGCCTGTCCAAAAAACCTGCAGGCTTTGGAGCTGCATCCACCCAGCTCCTGAGAAGATCCTTTCAGATACTGACTTTTTTTGTGTTCTCCTAAACCTGATAATGACCTTAAGTTGAAAGGCACCGCGTGGACTGAAACCCAGCTGTTGTTTCCAGCAGAAATACAGTGGGTTTTGAATGTGCACAAGCCATTTTTTAGTTGCTCCTACAGGGGGAAAAGAAAAGGTATTTATAACCGTCTTTAGTTTTGGAGGATGTTTGGGTCTGATTGCTTTGTGCTCTCCGTGTGTGACAACTTAATACAGTGAAAATAATCCCCCCTATGGGCTGAAAAATGCAGAATTTCTGGCCTTTTACCTTCCAAGGTGCTTTGTCATCTTGGGGTGCTCTTTCCAGGGTATCCAGTACTTCAGGAATCTGCTCATTTTGCTGCTGCTTCATCTGGTGGTTGTCTTTTGGCAATAATAGAAATATTTGTGTTTTGGAGCCAGGTGATCCAAGTGTGGGATGGGAGCAGGGGCTGCTCCTAAAGCCCCATTGCTGTGGTGTCCAAGCAGTTTGTGGAGAGCACATGGAAACTGGTGACACACAGAGCTTTTAAACCCTAATTTGATTAATTTAATCAAATTCTTGAATGTTTATTATTTATCCTAAATCGCAGAAGCAAATCCATGCAAGTATTTAATCATGTGCTTACACAGGTGTTCACTTCTTGCTCACAGTTCCCAAAGGGCCTGATTCAAACTCTTCAATAATTAATAGTTAATTATGATTATTCTCATCAATACATTTGTCAGGTTTTGTAGGATACCAGCAATCCTTTTTGTGGGGGAGACAGTTTGAGATGCCCTGAGCTCTAAGACCCCAGAATTTGGGTATAAATGTGTGTAACATATAAATTACACCAGATTTGGAGGCTTTTTTGCCATAAGAAAATGCTCAGGGAGAGGGGGTGGAATGTGAAGAATTTCTGTGTTTAAGGGAAGGGTGGTTGGATCTCCCTTCAGCTCTTCCAGCACCAGGAGAAAAGATTTCCATCTCCATCATATTTATGCATGGAAAGCTTTGATATCCAGGCTCTGCTTTTTCCCATCTTTTCACTCCTTGATTTTAGCAAAAGAAAACTTGGGTTGCCCCACCACTGGAATGCCATTAAGTAAGTAATTAAGCACCAACTCTGGTTTAATGAGTGTGTGGAGGTGAATTTTTGCTGGTTTGGGGTCCCAGTTCTCAGGGGAGGCTGCTGGAGGCTCGTCCTGCAATTCCTGCTGCAGAGTTTAATCAGTTCAGACAGGCTGCTGAGCAAATACAGAGGAATTCTCAGGGCTTGGGCAAGGAACGACCTCAATAGTTGCCCTGTGATTCTGTTGTGGCTCATTTCCATGTGAAATCTAAGCAATTGAGGGAATAACCATCATTTTTTGGTTATTTCAGTGGCCTTGGTAAGATAAAGTATGAAACTCATGTGGGAGGATATTCAAAATATCTCTGATTTTGGATGGAGTGTCCTGTAAAGGCTCTTTAGCCATTTGGGAGGAGCAGGCCTGAAAGGACCCTCCAGATTTTTATTTGTTTCTATATTTTAAACCTGCCTGTGGATTTTTGAGTTCTGAGGTGTGGAAACATTTGGGAAATCCTTTGTAGGTGTGCAAATAGTGTTTGTTAACCCCTGTCTTACTGTGGGGAACTGGGACAAGAGCTTGTGTTTTCACAGCTCTGCTGTTCACATCAAGAATTCATCACACAAAGTTGGAGAGAAACAGATAGATTTGAAAGTTTTCTCGAAATAAGAGGGGTTTTTTTTTTAGTTAAATCTCTTTTGAAACCAGCAATATTGAAATGATTTCTCTCTGCTTTCCCTCTGGAATGTGAAGAAGGACTCTGTGGGCTGAGGCAGTAGTTTGGGATTTGAGGTCTGGCTTCAATTTTCTCTCTTTCAGCTACTCTGGATTTGATCTTGAGTAAGTGATTTAATCCCTGAGATTACAACCAGTTAAATTTGTGATTATCCTAATTCAGGTCCAAGAGTTGTGCCCTTGGAGGAGGCTGTGAACATGTTAGAATTGAATATCTGTTGCCATTGCTTTTTGCCAGAAATTCTCTTGACCTGATCAACTTCATTATCTATTTCTACCCGTTTTCCACTGATTTTACTATTGTGGTTGAATATTTAAAATTATATAAATAAAATAATTTGCCCACACAGAAAGAACTAGTAAAAAACCATGTATTTGCAAGACTTCTTGGGGCTGTTTTTAAAATACGTTTATTTCCAGTTGTCATTTATGACCTGCTTTAGTTACAGGCCCACATTAAAAAAGGGTACGGTAAATGGAATGAAACTAAAATAAATGGAATAAAACTGAAATAAATGGAATAAAATTAGCTGAAGCCAGAGCCTTGCCTGGTACAGAGATCAGGAGGGAGAGTGGACAAACTATGAATAAAAATATGACAGAAGAATATGCAAAGAAGTGCCTGACCTAAGTGCAGCAAGTAATGGCAGGGTAGGAGTGGTGCAGAAAACGTGAATATTTAGGAATCTCCGGCCAGGCCGTGCTGTTTGTAACCAGAGGTTCTGGTTGAATGCTGAATTCCAGGGAGAGGTTGGATTTCTGATGTCATGGGCAAACCTGTGGGGATTCTTAGTCACTGCAGAGGGTTGAGCAAGCAGACACGCTCGACGGGTTCCTGATTTCAGTGTATGCAAAAACCCTCCCTGGCTCCAGCGGTGCTGGCAGCTAATCCTGGCAGGGTACAGGATGTGCCTTCCCAGGGCTGGGAGGGTTGGGAGGAAAGGGGAACTCAGCCCTGGCCCTGCCACCTGTGCAGCCGGAGCCTTGGGAAGAGCTTTTTGGTGATTGATGGTTTCGCAATGGCTCAGGTGCGTCCCGAGTGAAGAGAAATTGTAATTCTCCAGTCAAGTTTTCAATGCAGACTGAATTTATGTGTTGCTCTCGGTGCTGTCTGAGGTCTCTGGCTGGTGCAAATCACCTGGAGGGAACGTGGAAGTGCTGTGCTATCAGGTGGATGCATCTGAAGCGGAGCAATCAAATAGTTAATATGAAAAACTCTGCCTTTCTGCCTTTCAGATTGTCACAGCAGGGGTTGCATTTCATGGTTGACATTAGCCAGGCTGTTCCAGCTCCTGCTTCTTTCACATCCTGCTTTTCATCCCTCCTCCCTCCTTCACGTTTTTTAATGCATCTCATATTCAGTGTGGCTAATAAGCAAATTTGTCATCTGCTTATTTTTGTCTTTGCTCACACTCCCCCCAGCCCTCCCTCGCCTTCAGCCCAAATTACCAGTAAGCCAGTGAGTTGCAGATGATGCTCCTGTGAATTATCCTTCGCTGCAGGGCAGCTCTGCAGTCCCTGTGCCAAGCTGACTTCGCTGGTGTGACCAACACCAGGCAGTGTGGGGAAAGAACTGGGAATTTGGGATGTTGGGTGGCTGAGACTGAGGCATCTCCTTGATGGGGAATTTTGTGGGGACATCTGCAGCCTGCTGCTCTTCACACTGGTAAAAAACTGTCAGAAAGAAGTACAACAGGTTTACTCATGGTTTGCTCAGTGGAGGTGGGTGTCACGTTTTGTAAGCTCCTAGTAAGAAAACAGTCCTTACTCTGGAGAATTCCCGTTGCAGCAAAGTAAAAAGAAACCAACAAAAAGACAGAAAAAATTGGAGGAGTTTGGGGGTCTGTTTGTTGAATGAGAGGATGATGGAACAGCAAATAATGGGCTTAAAAGTAAAACTTGCTGAAAAGAAAGAGATTTGATCCCCACCTCTGCACATTTGGTCTGTGCACATCTTTCCTTACCTGAAATAAAAGTGAAAGTACTAGAAAATGAGTGAGTAGAAGTTAAAAATCACTCTCTGTGCTCATGGCCTGTGATCTGCTGGATACAGGAACAAATTCATGACATAATTATTTAGCCAAGCCTGGCAAACTGACTAAAGGTTGCTTCCAGTGGTTGCTCCTGGATGGAATTGGTTTTGACAACCTTGAGTCTATCACTGTCATTCCAATAAAATGTGTTGCTTCAAATTAAGCAAAAATAAGACCCTTCTCCTTTTTTATCGTCCTAGAAACTCTCGGGTCTTATTGTTCCCTTCTCCCTTTGTCCCCAGGGCTTCTTGCAGTGGTGATTTGTCCCTGGCTCCCAAACTGAGGAGAAGCTTTACAAGATGTCAGTTAACAACTGGGGCACTGTGAACTCTCAGAGCAGCCTGAATATCATCGTTAGAGCTCTCTGGGTTTTGATTTCTTTGCAGTAATGTCATCCAAATCAGGAAATGGATTTAGAACTCTGCACAAGTGGGATATTCTTGTCAACTTTCATGACTTTGGGGACGCAGTAAGGTTAAGGGATGGTGGAACAGCACTAAATGGTATCAACTCGTGGAAAACCTGGCTCTTAAAAACTGCATTTGCTTAAAAATTCATCTGAAGTAGTCCTAGAACTGCCTTGACATTTCCTGGCAGATTTCTCACATTCACATGTTCCTGTTTTTTTAAGATATTTTCATTTTACGTGCAGCAGCCAGGTAAAATAAATAAAACCAATAGAGATGTGCGCATCTGTCAGCTCATGGAGTCCTTAGGCATCCTTTTCTCTAAGGAAAGCAGGTATAGAAATTTAAATGCAAAACAAAATGCTCTTGAAAATGTATTATTCCTCTCAAAATGTGATTTACTCTCCCGAGTGTTCAGCTGTAAGTGCAGATGTCAGATTGCAGAAGGTGTTCTGTGAGGCAGGATACAAAACTTGAACTTTTATTAAACCTGAGTTTTCTTAGGGCCAGATTTCCTTTGGAAAACAGGGGCTCAGGACATGCTCAGGAGGTGATATCTGCAACAGAAAATTCAGAGATACCGAAGTTGTCCTAAAGTCTTCAAGATCCTGTGAGAGACAGAGTTGCTTACTTTGTATTTGTGATTTCCCCACCAGACCGACATTTTAAAGGGATTTTTGGTGGCTTTTGGGATGCTGCCTTTAAACAGTGAGACCTTCGCCTGAGGATGAGGCACTCAGGATGTCTTTGGGCTAATTTAAACAACTGCTCTGTGTTTAATTCCCATCCCCACCACCCCCCTGCCCTCCTTCTCATTCCTGCTGTCTCCTTTTAATAGCTTCTGTTCCTCTCTTTAGGCTCCAGGGATCAGTAATTAAGAAATCAGCCCCTGGTTGGTTGGATAACCACTGGGAAGTGCTGCTGCTATAAAGCTGCTGGTCTTGCCCAGCCTCTGACAGAAAATGAGTAAAGACAGGAACACGGCTGTAATAAAGAACGGGCAGATTACAAACCCACTGGGATTGGGTCTCTCCTTATCTGGCTGTGCCAAGGAGCAGGATAAATGTCTCAATGAACTCGGAATTAGGGAGTGACAAAGTGCAGTTTCACTCTTGAGAGGTGCTATTGGTATCCTCCTGCAAAAAAGTAGGATTTAGGAAGCTGGGGAGGATTAAGGTGGATTGGCTGAGTTGGAGCTGTTCAGATGCTCTGCACTGTGTTTGGAACAAAAAGCAGCAAGAGAATCAAACTTTAGGGTTTACCTGGTCCAGTGTTAGCTCAGCTTGAGTCAATTCAGAGTCTGACCTGTGAAAAACTGCTCTGAGTCCTGAAAAACTGCTCTGAGTGTGAACTGTAGCTCTGTTGGCAGGTGGGATTTTGGTGCTTCTCAGCACGATGAGGGGAGTTTGGGATCATCTCATTAGTTTGAACTTCATATGGCAAATGGCTTTTGCCTCTCTAATAGGATTTGGGAGAAATGTTTTGCAGCCCTGCTGTGTGTCCCAGGCTGAGTAGGACACAGAAATACAGCAGAAATCCAGCTTGCTATCCAGACATCCAGCCTGTTCCACAGAAATCCAGCCTGGTGTTGCAACTCTTAACAACTCCAGTAATAGGAAAAACAATTTCTTCCCAATTTCAAGCTCAGTCTTCTTGGGGTGAATGTGTTCAGTAAAAATAAGAAACGAGCCCCGTGTTTTCGCCACTTTCTTCCACATTAATACACTTGAAAATTGAGGCCAAAGTGCTGTTGGATTCTGTATTTAAATACAGAATACAAATAGCAGGTTTACAAAAATTCATGACGGCATGTAGTGGCGTGAGGGAATGGCTTCAGAGTGAGTGAGGGGAGGTTTAGATGGGATATTGGGAAGGAATTCTTCCCTGTGATGATGAGGAGGCCCTGGAATGGATTTCCCAGGGAGGCTGTGGCTGCCCCCATCCCTGGAAGTGTCCAAGGCCAGCCTGGAGCAACCTGGGACAGTGGAAGGTGCCCCTGCCCATGGCAAGGAACTGGATTGAGTTTTCAAGTCCCTTCCAACCCAAACCCTTCTGGGATTCCATGAAATACTCATTTAGAAGTCAAATGCAGTTGGGCTGGTGCAGGTTTGGAATGAAAGGTTTGCATTTTGCTCTCCCTTTGCATATGGAAAAGGTTCAGTCTCTCCCTGTGGTGCACAAAATCCCAGCCCCTTTTATCTGAGCCGTTTCTCTCAGGTTGCTGAAACGACTTTGAAAGAGTGGGAGGTGGGGAACCAAACAGGCAGAGCTGGGCAGGTGAAGATTTCCATGGGGCCCCTCCCAGAACAAGCTCCCTGTGTGTTTCTCCAGCTCCTGGATAATGGTTCCACGAGGAATATTTGGAGGAGCACCATTTCTTGGTACATTCCTGGCACTTCTTGCTCCCTGTCTTAGCTGAATGATTCAGGGTTTTAGACCTATGTAATTTTTCTTTCCCTTAAATGGGTGACTTTAAGAGCTGTTGGCAAATGTGTCTTGTTGGATGAGGAGCAAGGAGTTGGTGATCTGATGGAAAAGCTTGTGATCCACCTGGAATACAGCATTCCTGTGTCCTGCTGGATCTTGTAAGGATGCTCTGAACAAGAATAGCTTGGACAAATGATAAAGAACTCAGAGATCTGTGTCAAGTGAGTCCCTGAGCACTGCAGTTTCCTTCTTGTTCATAGCTCTTCAGGGGCACAGTAATACATGAAATAACATCTCTGTCTTTCCCTTACCAGTTCTACACCGAAGGGGCAACTCCTGAGATGAGGGAGGTTGGCTTGTCCGTGTTTGTATGGACACTATAATCCATCAGCCCATGCAATCTGTGCTGTAACTGCTGTTTTTCTAAGTGAAATAATAAGTACTGTTGTAAAAAGTGACATAGTGTAGCTTGGACTAGCAAATCCATGCCTAAATGTGAAGGTGGGGCTGGGGGATTACATTTATTACCAAGGACTTGTTTCACTTCTCTGCTGGAAAACCATTCCCATGGTGAAAACACAGATTTTTCACTCTGTGTGGTGAAAACCTTTAAAGAGTGACCACAATCCCACAGGGACACGCATCCAAAGACTCCCTGTTCCTTAATTTATATCTGCCTTGGGATTTTGTGACAAGCTGGGAATCTCTCTTTTAATGCCTAAACAAACGTGTAGGTCCAGTTACACTTTGAAGTGTGGGTGGAATTTATTACCTGGTCTGAAGGCAAGAGGTCTGAACCCAGCTTTTCATCATGTGAGGAGTCTGTCCTGCAGTGTTGCTGTTCCAGGGAATGTTGGAGGGCTCTGTGGTGTTCCTTGTGGAAGACCAACCTTCCAAGGGGCAGACACCACAACCTTGTCTTGTGATCTGCGTTCCAGAGGGCTCTGTCCACGAAAACTGCCCGGGCCATGTGTGGAAAAGCTGGAACATGAAATGGGTTCCTGTCCTGTCCCTCCTGGGCTGCCTTCGAGGCTCGCTGGAGATTCTGGGATTTCTGGGATGCGCTTCCTAAACTCGTACAAAGAACTGACCAGGGAAAGGGAAGGCTTCCGGTGGCTCCCCACAAAACAAAGCATCTTTGAGGGTGTTCTGTGCAATTCTGGGTGTGCTTGGAAGGTCCCGGAGGTGTTTGACTCCTCCTTTGGGCCCGTGTTTTATCCAGGGCTGGAGGCAGCAGGCGCTGTCACATCCCCTGCTCCACACACCCGGCTTGTCATGGGCTTCTGGAAGGACCAAAGCACCTTGTTAAACTAAACTAAATAATTCTCACCACATCAGTGGCCAGAATGATGCCATTTAATTAAAATATGTCTAGACAAATAACCTGGGGGGGGAGAGAGATATTATCTGTAAGAAGTGTTGGAGGTTTCTGCATAGGGACCATACTAAATAAATTTATGAACAGTTTCTTTTCTCTCCCAGGTATCTGGAGCACTGGTGGATGATGACGTTATTCCTGGGGTAGCTGGGCTGACATTCCTCTCTTTGTTAGCAATTACTTTAACCTGGCTGTAAATCATATTCCTGTGAGGTATTGATTAACACTTGTGGCTGTTTTTTGACCCAGCTTTATTATTCTAATGAGGTGCTTTCGAGAGAGCACAAAAGGAGTGTTTGACAGAGGAATAAGAACTGATTCTTATCTTGCCCACTCTCAAGTGTGTTTAACATGTCTCGGTCTGTGTTGTTTGGCACTGAGTTTGTCGTGGCTGTGTGACACCTTTATTGAAAAGGAATTGAACAGTTGGAATAAAAGGTCTGGGGTTGCTGCCAGGCCCAGTGGTAGAAATAAACTCACTTGTAGCTGACTGGAAAAAATATTCCATTTTCTAAGGCTGAACTTGATTCTTTCTTGCTTTCCTTATGAGGACTGAAAGTCATTCTGACCAAAAAGTGACAAGCAAGGACATTTTTTTAAGGCAGCTCATTCTCCTTCTGCTGGCCCTCAGTGAGTGATTTTCACCTCTCCAGAAAGGTGCTTCATTCCATACTGGGAGCAGTGAGTTGATGGAATATGTGGTATTCCACAACTTTGACTCGTTCCTGGAGTTTATTGCTCTGGAGCTGATTCCTGAAGGACAGCTCCAGCCAGAGTCATCACTTTTAGTTTGACATTTCACCTTTCCCTCACGATTTTATAGGAAAATCTCTTCTCCTCCTTCCTTTTCCATCAGCAGGATGGGCACCTGTCTCCTCTACATGGCTGATGCTGAAGGTGGACGTTAAATTTTTGCAAAATTAATACAAACCCTCATTTTCTGAAATAAAGACCTGGCTGTTTCTGAGGGCTTTTTGTTACCCCAGGCATCAATATTCAGAGAGTATGTTTTTAGATGAAAACATAGTTATTTAAAAAATAAAACCTAGTTAGGTTTAGCACCTTGAAATGTTTGGATATTGAGCAGATGAATTCCAGGCTCAGGCTGAGGTATCCACACTCTTCTGGCTGGGGGTCCCAGAGTAGCGGGTGAGTGTTGGTGAATTCAAGTTATCCCTTGGTATCTTGGGAATTACAGAGCTCTTAGTGCTTCCTAAATAAGTTCAAAAGGACTGGAAGCACAGCTAAAAGGGTGTCCTGTTAATGTCTGTGCTGAGGGAGGCTCTGCTGTCAAAATCCGAGCTCTCTTGCACAGAAATAGAGATTTTATTGGGAATATTTGGCAGGTGGAATGGCCAATACACTCGGAAGTTGTGCAGCATCTCCTGCTGGGTATCCACGGGTCTGGAAGATGTTGATGAGCCCCTAAAAGCATCCTGAACTTTGCCTTTCAATTCCCACCTCCCAAACTGGCTCGGGGAAGCGCCCTTGGAGGGTTTTTTGGAGCCCTGAGCCCCTCAAGGAGCAGCTCTGACTGCGAGGTCACAACCTGCAGAGCCTTGGATTCCCACCCTGCTGCATCCCTGCCCAGGCTCGGTGGGAATAGCATCCCTGAGCGCTATTTTGAGCGTCCTGCCCCGGAGTTTTGAAGATAATTGCACCCTGGGGAAAGCCAAATCCCAGCCAGCCGTTTGAAAGGGGCATTCCACAAGCAGCTCGCCGCTTTTGCAGTGTTTTTCCCTAAGCTGTTTTCAAGAACTGCTTAATTTTATGGGGGCTTGTTAATATTTATTATTTCATAAGTCAGGCATTGGAAATCTGGGTTCAGGTCAGGATTGTGCTGACCTGTCCCTTTGTGCTGGGACTTCCTTGTTTTTCTGGCAGAGATGTGTCTGTCCCTTGGGACAGCTGCAAGAATAGATTCATTAACACCTGTGAGATTGAAATACAGGCACATCAATAATTTATTAAATAATACAGGGAGCAGAGGGAAGAGGGAACTTAGAGAAAAGACAGGAGACTGTCAGTGTGGCTAAAATGCTTGGCTTGTTTTGCCCAGTTCTGTTCCAAACCCTTTCTGAGGGAGTAGATGGAATTGAGGAAAAAAAAATTAAGATCTTAGGACTCTAAAAATCAACCATTTCCTTGGCTTCTCCGTGCACATAATTAAGAGTAATGTTTTTTCTAGGTTAGCTGGGCATGGAGTGGGAAATAACAGCATGCACAGTTGTGTCTAGCAGTGCTACAATCAAACCAGACTCATTTCTGTAGATCTCAATTTAAATGCCACAAATGCCTGTATTTTAGTGAGATTTTCACACCTTGAGTACGGCACAGCTATTGAAATATTGTTCTTTAAGGAGCAGGGAAGCAAATCATATTCCCTGCGTGCCACTGCTCTTGGACAGTCAGTCATAAATATTTTAAAATACTTAATTGGAAGCCATTCCTGGCAGATGCTGCCAAGTGCAGCGTGTTTGGAGCCCCTTTGGAGGGAATGGGGCAGAATTTCTGGCTTGGGGCTGAGCTGCCCTGGACTGAAATGGAAGGATGAGGCAGAGCTGGGCTGGCAGCCCAAGCACCAGTTGGTTCAGAACACGTGGAGCCTTTTGGAACGAGTCCCTGTGGCAGTGCTGCACTTGCTGAGGGCTGACAGGGCCTTGCAGAGTGCTTGGAGTGTGATGCAGAGGGCAAAACGGGATTGCTGCACGTCAAAATTCCCCTTTCAGTCACACCAGGAATCTCTGCTTCCCTCCCTCCCTCCTGTGCTCCCATCATTCTTTTTGGATTCATGTTCTCAAGCAGAACTCCTGGCTTCCCTAACCAAGTTAGGAGGCTTTCTGCTGCTCCAAATGTCTGTCTTAAACATTCCAAGGAACTTCGAAGCACGGAGGTTCCGTAGTTTTCTTGCAGTGTGATGTGCCAGCTGACCTCCTCCAGGTCATACAGTGCCGTGGTGCCAGAGCAGAGCCCAAACAAATGGAGTTGTCCTCGAGTCCCAACTCATTGCCATAAAAAGGGAAGTTTTATGTTTGAAATCAGAGCAGATTTGGGCTGATTCTCTCCTAGAGAACACGATAGTTCTTGGCATCATTCGTCTGCTTAAGCTTAGGGCAGTATCTGGTGCAGAAGAGCCAAAACCTCTCCCGACATCCTGCAGTTCTCCTGAAAGATGATAAATTATCCCTGGCATAACAAACTGCTGGATGTGCCTGCAGGAATAAAGGTGGAGTGGAAAAAAGCAGGGAAGAGGCAGTCCTGTGGGCACAAGTGCTTAGTGTGGTGCTGAAGATCAGATGTGGCAGAGGATAACTGGGGTATAAATATGTGGCTGCATTAACTGTTAATTGCAGGCAGAATCACTGCGAGCCTGGGTTTAGGTTTTTTAAAGGGTTAAGAATAACGTGAGACAGAGCAGCAGCTGTTACATCAATGGAGAAAAAAGTGGTTTTTGATGTGTTTGTCACCTGTGTGGGAAGAGGTGACTTCCCCAGCACCGCACGCGGTTTCTTGCTAGAATTTCTATAGAAACGGTAAGAAGGAGCTTGTTTGCATTGAAGCTGCATATCTTTATTTGAAGAGGGTTTTGAAGAGGGTTTTGTCCCGCAGTTGTGGTCACTTACACGTAGCTGGGTGTGTCATTTCTGTCCTAATTGTGGGCAGCGTGTTCATACTCATTTTTGACAGGTTTGCGTGGGAGCTGGCACACGACGGGGCCTGCACGGAAAGGCAAAGCATTGGCAGTGTTGTTTAGGAATAACTACCTAAAAAAAGGAGAATGCTGGTTCTGTTGTGGCTCTGTGGGGTTTTGAGGAGTGATTGGCATGAGCCTGGAGAAGGAAGAGAGGGAGTGATGCCACACAATTCCTGCCTGCCGGCTCTGCGGGGTGCAGACGAGATCTGAGGCTTTCATGCAGATCCTGCACTGCATCCTGGTGTTGCTCTGCTCATCAAAGGGATTTCTCTTCTCCCCTCTTCCTTATTTCCAGAAAAAAACCATGATATTCCAGTGTTCATCCCTGTAAATTTGATATGTAGCTTTATTTTCATTCCTTTCCCTGTGCTGGGATGGTGGCTAAAGGCTCTCTGTGCCCTGGCCTCAGCTGTAAAAATCCTGAAGTTTGAATTCTTCATTAAAGATTCACACTTAATCAGCTTCAGCCAGACTATTTTTAGAGCTGCAGCCTTCGATGCCAGTTGAGTAATTGCAATTATGATTACTTACGGTTTTGCTAATTGAAACGGCTTTCTGGAAAACTGCTGCTTCATAAAGTAGAATCAAATTGTCCAAAGAGGTTGTGGAAAATCCGTCCTTGGAGATGCTCAAAACTTGACTGGACATGACCCTGAGCAACCTAAACCCTCTTTGAAGGTTGGACTAGATGACCTCTGGATTTATCTTCCAACCAACCTGATCCTATGAATGAAAACTAGAATCTGAATAATCACCTTTGAGGTGACAGGAATAAACAAAGATACATTCAGCACAAAGAGTTCATTCCTTTGGCTTCTCTCTAAGCATCTCCAAGCCAGTTCATAATGAATGAAGCTTCTCTCCCCTTTTCCCATCAGTAAAGGACAATTAAGAGAAGAGTTGATTATGATCCCAGTGATAAGGTGGGATTAATCTGGTGCTAAAGGACATTAAGATGCTCTGTTTGTGTCATGGTACACATTAACCTGGAATAAATCTGTCTCAACCCTGCATTTCCCATGCCTGTGGTGTTGGAGGGAAAGGAGAATTTCCTTGTTAACCTCGTTTTTCTGAGTGGAATGAAAAATCACCCAGCTAATTGTGACGAATGCAGTCTCTCCCAGGCATGCATGATGCAATCAGAATGCAACACTATCAAACCCAGTCTTTAATAGCCAATTAACTCAGTGCTTATGAATCAGAGCCATTAGAGGTTTGTGGGGTTCACCTGGAATCAGCTATATCCCAGTTCATGTGGAATCAGCGGATATTCTGAGGCAGCTTGGCAGGGGATGAGAGGGAGGCTAAGCCTCAACAATTCTTGGTTTTCCTGGCTAAAATCCTCTCTGGAAGAAAACAAAAAGTCAGGATGCTGGGAGGGAAACCTGTCCCAGAAGCAGGTGAGGTGTGAGGGTGAGCAGCACTGGGTTTGGGAAAGGCACAAGCACCTATTTGTGCAGAGCAGCGTTGGTAGGAAAGCCAGAGGATCCAGACACAATTCCAGGAAGCCAGAGGAAGGAGGGGCTGCTACCAGCAGTGATTGTTTCATTTAGTAATTAGCGCTTAAATCTCCTCTAAGTCAAATAAAGCAGAGGATGTGAGCTTGTGGAGCTGTTCCCTCCTCCCCTTCCCCACACTTCCTCACCCTTTTTCACGCTCGTCGATGTGGAGGGGATAATGGGGGCTTTGCTGATGGGGTAGAGCAGGTGTTTGGGGGTAAAGAGTGGGGTATTTTTCATGATCTGGCTCCGATGTGACCTCGGCTGAGCTGTTCCCTGTGTTCTTTTACCTTCCTTCCACCTGCTAGATGCATTTGAAGGATGAATTAAAGGATGTTTTGTGCATGGAGATTTTTCTGGAGTGCAGGGAAGAGGGAGATGCTACAAGGCTGTGAATGTTGAAGAAGGATCTCTATAAATTGTTGGTGTGCTGGCAGAGCGTGCTCTCCCTTTCCAAGGGGAAAACGTGTGGAGGTGGGACCCAGGCAGGCAGAGGTGCTGTGACCTGGAAGTGTCAGCTTTGTTCACCGAGTGCTGCCTTTGTGGCCAGCTGTTTGTTTGCTCTCTTCTCCCTGACCCGGAGAGTCCCGGCCTCAGTTCAGCGGGAGGTTGCGTGTGCTGGAACAGGGGCTCTGTGCCTTCCAACCTGACACAGCCCCAGGGCTGCCAAGGGGGATAAATATCCCCTTTTCTGAAAGAGGGTAAGCATCCCCTTTTCTCTGCCTTGCTATCAGATGGTCTTTGGTGTTATTCTCAAACACCAAACATTAACAATCATCAGTTTGAGAGCTCTGGTGGTTTATCTGCAGAGTGGACCTCATCCAGTGCCAATATTCTTCACCTCAGCAGGAGATCTCTGGGAGAAATCACCTTTTTTTCCTTGCCGTGCTGTTCTGGGTTGTGAACTCAGCTCTCCACCCTGATCTCCAGCTGCCGTGTATTAATTCCAAATATTCCATGTGTTCCCAGAGCAGGCAGCAGCACTTGCCTGTCCTGCCCTCCCTTCCAAATCCGTGCAAACAGCATCTCCTTGACTGCAAAGTTGGCCTCAGACTGAAGCAAATGGCTGCAGCCACTCCTATCCCTCCTTTTTGCCTTCTCCATTGCTTCTCCTTGCCGGGGATTGAAGGGAGCCGCCTCTTTACTACAAATAATGATTTGTAAAGCAGCGATATTTGCAGTGAGTGGCTGCTGCCGGCTTTGATGTTCTTGGCACTGCTGATTGCTACCCAAAGCAAGCTGGGAATTACAGTCTGTCATTCTCTTGCCTCATAGCTCAGGGCTATATTTAGTAGTTCAAGTTGCAGCAGATCTGGAAGTTGTTCCCTTCAGCTGCAGCGAAGGCTGGAGCTGGGATGGGGCGCCTGGGTTTGTCCTGGTGAGGCCGGGGAGCTCCTTCTCCATCACGGGGGCGGCTGAACCAGTCAGTGTAGAACTGCAGGAGCTCCTCGCTGCTCTACCTGTCGGGTTCAGGCAGTCCCCCCAGCCTTTCCTCTGCACAGAACCTCACATTCAGGGCAGGTTTTAATGCCTGATTTTTGCCTGAATCCTAAAGCTCGGTGCAGAAATTCTGCACGTGATCTTTGCTCAGCGCAGAAATTCTTGCCCGGGATCTCTGGGATGTCCGAAGTGTCGTTTCCTGAAGATCCTGCCCTTTCAAACGTACAGATAAAATTATTGCAGCATCTTTCTCTGCTGATCCAGCAGCTGGAGCTCTGCTGAGTGAGTGTTCCCTGCAGGACTCCGTGGAGCACCAGAGATAATGCCTGGATTCCAGTCTGTCCATTGGGGCTGGAGATCCAGGAGAGTGTTGAAATCCTGGGTTTGCAGCTCCAGAATTACAGGTCTGAGAGCTCCACTGAATTGTCAGAGGTTTTTAAAGCCCTGAGTATCTGCTTTCGGTGGAGTTGGCTCTTAATTGTCTGCTTGGAGTCTGAGGATAAATGACTAAAACCAATAATGGAATCATATGATCTGATTCCTGCTGCCAAAAGATGAAGGGAGGACAGATGTTTTAGGAATTAAGTGAATATTTTACAATGTTTTTCTTTCCAATAATAGCAAAAAGGGGTGAAGATTGCCTAATATTGCCCTGCCAGCCATTAACAATGCGAATAAGAGTGGAGGAAAAAAAAGAATAGAGTGCTCATTCCTTAAAATATGTGAGAATGCAGCATTAGTGGTGGAGTTATTTATTTGTAATTTTTAAAAGAAACCGTCCATTTGCTCTCTTCTCTTCTCCCTCCTAACCAGTCCCCCCTCAGCATGACTCTGTTCTGTGCCCAGTGAGTTGCTTCGTGGTTATTGTGGTTTTTCTTCACACAGCAACAAGACAAAAACATAAATAAAGGAAAATGTGCTTGTGGATCCACACATTTGATGGAGTTTGACTTGAGATTGTCAAAAACAAATTTGTCCCTGTTCTGCAGTGTAGGAATTTGAGGCCAGAAATCTGTTTGTGCTTCGAATCTGTGATCCCTGCCACAGATCAGCACAGCACAGGAGGGATTTTAATCCCCATCAGACCTTTAAAGGCTCTGGGGAGACTCCAAAATGGGGAAATGCTTGAAATTACTTCTGTGCCTTCCAGTTTGGGGTGGTTGTCTGGAAAGTTGCTGTTCTACCCTTTATTTTGATGTGTTTCCTCCATTCTTACAGTCACATATTCTTTAAACACAGAACACCTACTGATACCAACATTTTAATGAAAAGTTGTATTTCCCCTGGACAATTTGAGAAAACCACTGTCCCTTCTGATCTGATGTGATTTCAAACTCCTGATTTTCTTCCTGTTGTTGTGTTTTTTTTGTTTTCCAGGGTGGTAAAGGAGGAGATCTCAGATGACAATGCAAAGCTCCCTTGCTTCAATGGAAGAGTGGTGTCCTGGGTATGTTGGATTTTGTGTGTGTAAATCTGTGTTGTTTGATAACTGGATCCTGATTTTTAGAAGCATCTTGAATCTCAAATTGCATTAAAACAAAGGTATAAATTTTAATTATAACGAGGTATAAATTTTAATTATAACAATCCTATTCTTAAATAATACATTTTAAAAATCAGATTGAAGTCCACAAAGTGTGCAGAGCTGAAAAGGTGGTTTTAACATGAAAACAGCTTTAATACTGTCACTAAAGAGCCAAAACAACTTATTCAAAACCAGCTAAATGTGATCTTCTGGTGGATTTTGGTGATGGTATTTAAATTTCAGTATTGGTATTGTGGTAATGCCTGGAAGGTTTAAATGAGGTTTAAATCTCTGGGCTAAACATTGTGTATGCATTCAGTAAAAAGACATCAAATTTATAGCCTTGGAAAAGTAAATTTAATATAAAAATAAAGGAATTTGGGCTGTAACTGGTTCAGTTACAGAGGGAGTCAGTGATCCAGATGTGACTGTGCTGCTCTGCACATCCCATCTCCCTCAGTCTTGTCTGGGTTTAATGTGCTAATTTCTCCAATATGCCAGGATTTGTTTGTCACCTCACTGGAGTAATTAATTACCAGCTCCTAATTACTCCCATTTATTGGGCAGTGTGTGCTGAGCTGAGGCTGAGCTGGTGCTGTCACACTTCTCCTTCTTCAGCCTTCTCCTTCTTGTGCCACTTAATGGAGATGCAGTAAAAGTCTCCTGCTGCCGAGTTCTGTGTGGAATACAGGAATTCCCACCTTCAGGTGGTGTTTGGGGCACAGATAAACACATGGATGGATTTGGTGTTTCATGCACACATTTCTCTGCCTGGGGACTGGAGGTTTGTGCCTGTCAAGGGTGGTGAAAGTGGTTGAGCACCTTTAGGCAGAGAAGAGAGCAGTGGTGTTTTAGGTTTTAACACCAAGACAGCGTTGGAGGCATAGTCTGTGATTCAAGCTGAACTGACAATCTTGGGAACGCAGCAGAGGACAAGAATGGTGTTTCCCAAAATCTCAAGTTTGTCTTGAGTATAAAATGTATTTTTGTGAAGAGCTTGGCTTCAACAAATGATGCCAAGTGGGGTTGGAAACACAGTGAGTGCCATGGGGGGAGAACTGTGCTGAACGGAGACTTGGAACAGCTTTTCAGCATGGAAGAAACGTTTGGATCCATGCTTGGATCCTGTTTTTGGTGGGATGAAGGTACACAAGGAAGCAGTAGGAAAGTAGGTTTATAGGAGTTTTTTCCAACTGGAATGACTGGGGTTACTTGGAATTCTCAGGTGGAGTGAGCAGCTTTGTCTCCACCTCTTTCTCCAGTCCTGTGCTGATTTCAGGAGCTGAAGACCTTGCTCACATTTTTTACAACTTCAAATATTTTAACTATTTTATCCCTTGAAATATTTTAGCAGCCCAGACATTGAAGTTACACAGGATGAGGACATTTGCTACCTGCTGGGGAGCTGGAAGTTTCTCAGCCTGGCTTCTTGCAGACAGGATTACATCAAAACGACATAAAAAAAATCAAATACCAAATTGACTGCATGCTGTTTCCTGCACGTGTGCACTCCAGCCTTGTGTAAGGAAAAGTGCAACGTGTGTCTTTTAAACCTCACCTTGACTGGGAGATGGTTCTTAAGCAATGATTCCTCGTGGATCATCAGGCACAGCCCCCGCTGGGCTCTGAGCAGCTGGAAATGCTGCTCTGGGAGGGCCGGGGCTGGCAGCTGAACTGAGCTCAGCTGGATCACACAATAAGAGCAACTTCTTCCTGCTCTATTGATTGCTTTTAATTTTAGGGCACTCAGGCTCTGGCGGCTGGGTAGTCCCAACAGGTTTTTAGTGTTAGGCAAGCAAAACACGTGGCTTTGTAAAGCTGAGCTTAAGCTCAAGTCCTCCCACACATCCAAATGTGTATTAAGCACTTACTAGATTTTGTATTAAATTGGGGCCTTAAAAATTGGGATTTGCAGTCTGTGCTGTGCAAAGTTTGTTCCTGGGAATTGTGTTCAGAAGGAAAAGCTGCTTTTTTCCTTTTTTTTTTAGGACCTCCATACCTGGTTTTTTTACCTTTGTGCTCCAGCCTTTTGCCTCAGCAGCAGTAGCTGACTAATAACCAACGTGACTTCCAGAGCTTTTCCAAGAACTTAGCCGTGCATTTCCACTCAGCAGGCACCAAAATGCCTCGGTTTGGGAATGGGGGAGTGTTTTAAAGCAGAGTTATTTTGATTTAAAGCTGCTGTTCTGATCTAATTCTGATCTAAAGCTGGGCAGTGCTCAGGAAAAGGAATGAGCACCCCTTGCCTCCAGGAAAAAGGGAAGATTCCCTGGATGAGTAAATTGGTTGTCAAAGGAATAAAAACCATTGGCTTTAGAGAATCAAACTGATGTTTAAACAAACAAATAAACAGAGAAATGTTTGAGAGCTGAGGGTCCATCTGGAGCCAGCACAAAGTCCTTTCTTAATGAGGTTGTGTCCATTCTTATGTGGGAACTGGATGTGGGATGGGGATAACTCCTGCAGGAGGAACATCCATCCTGATGGCCCCTGCTGTGGGATCAGCCCCTGGATGCTCTGAGGGATTTGGCTGAAGGGCTCAGTGCTGCTGAATTTGCTGCTCTCAGGATGCCCCTGAGCTCTGGGTGTTGGTGGTGCTGTTTTTGCCTTCAGTCCAAGGATTACTGGGGGGCCGGAGCGTGGGGCTCTGGCAGGGTGGGAATGGATGGGACAAAAAGGGATTTCATGTGTGATTAACGAGCGGAAGAGAGCATCCCAAAAGCTGCAGATAAAATAGGGGAGAAAATGGAGATGGGATTTGTGCTGCCGTGGCCTGAGAGCAGCATCTGTTTTAGCAGCAGAGGGGTGGGAATTGATGGCAGCTCCTGTCAGGAGAGCAAATTCATCCTGAGAAGCCCTTTCCTCCTCCTCAGTGTGCAACACCTGCCCTGGTTGTCCCTCAGTGTCATCCCTCCCTGTTTCTGCCCCTTTCTCCCGTGCTGTTGAGCTGGTAAATATTAATTAAATATTCAGTTAATTCAATATCCAGGTTGTCCTCTGCATCCCTGAGAAGAAGAGACCTGGGTCTCTTCTTCCCAGTGCATGTAGGAGGATGGGGCTGTTTGGACAAGAGGTAATGGCTTCCAGAGGAAAGAAGGCAGGGTTAGATTAGGGATTGGGAAGGAATTCCTGGCTGTGAGGGTGGGGAGGCCCTGGCACGGAATTCCCATAGAAGCTGTGGCTGCCCCATCCCTGGAAGTGTCCAAGGCCAGGTTGGAGAACCCTGGGATAGTGGAAGGTGTCCCTGCCCGTGGAGCTGGATGAGCTTTAAGGTCCCTTCCAACCCAAACCGTTCTGGGATTCTTTATTTCCAGTCCCTCAGCACTTGCTGTAGCTGCCTCTGCTTTGAGCAGGACTGGAGCAGCTCCAGAGGTCTCCTGCAAAAGTCAATTATTCTGTGAGTGCATTCAGTGCTTCTCCTGCAGCTTTTCTGGTACTTACATCACCCTCTTCAATGATGAGGCTCAGGCAGTTCCTCATCTACCTTTAACAGAGAATAGAAAGTCAAATCTGACTTTCCAAGTCAGAACACAATCCCTCCTTCATTCCTCGTGTCTTTTCTCCAGGAGGAGAATGGGTTCAATTTGCCTTTCTTCCTTATCTGATACATGATATGGATGATAAATGCTGTAAATGCATTTAGATGATAAATAGTGAAATATTTTTTCTTCTTAATGTCAGCACAGGAGCTTAGCCCACAAAAATCAGCTCTGTTGGAGTCAGTGGCCAGGCCTCTGACAGAGAATGGTGCTGTTGCAAAGATCTAAAAGCCAAATGTAGATGTGTGGTTTAAATTAATTATTTGAGGGTATTAGTGGAGCCTTTTTTGTGTGCCGTGCCGAATTTTTTTGTGCTGCTCAGGATGAATTATCAACCCACCCAGTTCTGCAGAGACAGCACAGATTGTAGGAAGTAGGGCTGGATCTATTCCTTCAAAACTTGGGCTCTTTCCTCCCTTCCCACCCATCAGCCTGCTCCCAAATTTCTGTGCATATCCTGGTTTGGAGCTCACACAATGCACTTTTTGCAGATGATGTTGACAAGGGCTTCTGTTCCCTCGGCTCAGCAATCAGCTGAAACATCTGTGTCTGACCTGCATTATGAATTGCAAATTACTTTTTCCACACTAACACCCATAAAATTGCAGGGCTTATCTGCCTCTATTTGCTGCTAATTACTGCAGGAGTTTTATGTAAATCTCACTGTAAGTTAATTGTTCGGTTTCGAATTCTTTAATATCCCATTCACTGGAACTGAACAGATAATTGCACACAAATCTTCCAGGGATAGCAAAGTTGGGTCTTTACCTTTTGGGAAAAGAAATTGTGTTTTGGGCAGGGTTATTTCCTTATCTGTTTGGGGTTTTTTTATTTTTAACTGGGCCTGAGCTTTCTTTGTCTGCAGTGCTGTAAAACGTGTGTCAGCCGGTGGGAGACAGCTTGGGATTCTTGCACAAACCCATCTGTGAGGATTGTGGTGCTCCCTGGAAGTGACTGCAGTGTCTCTCTCTGTGTTTCACAGCCACACCACACATTTCAAATGGGAGAATGAAACGCACACGCCACAGCTGAGCCTCCTCTTCCCCCCACATCTCCCCTCCTGACTGATGCAGTGGCTACTTTGAAGTTTACACCGTGACTGACGTTTGGAAATTTGAGATTTTCATCTTTTTTAATAACATTTGAATCCTTCTATTTGTCAGAGGTGGGAACTTTGATCTTGGTGTCATCTGCAGGACTGATTTCCATAGGGGAAAAATGTTCAAGGGAGGATCTGCAAGTCTTTGGTTGTTGCTTACGTTGGCTGCCCTGAGAACTCCATGTACAGCTGGATTAGTATTGAATTAAAATCCCTGCTGCTAATTAGCTATTTAAACTTCCTCCCCAGCCCTCCTGTGTCCTGCTTGTTTTTCTCCTCTGCATCTCAGATCTCGTTCTTTTGATTTCAGGGTGGGTTTGTTTTTCTTCTTGCGTGTTTTTGTTCCTTTTTGCTGTTTCTGTTGTTGTTGTGTTGTTTTTTTCTTTTAAGCACTAAATAATTTGGGACAGAGAGCTGCTCCTTCCTAAGATTCCTTTTCAGTGGTTGACCTTTTGTTTTTCAACAATATAGAGACCATCATTAATAGTATGTCAGAATTCCTAATTAATTACAGTAAATGCATTTTTACACACCAGAAGTAGCTGGTGTGTGTCCTGTTCTGCTAACACACAACACAGAATCTAATTTTTCTCCGGGAATAACTTATTAGGAGTTTTTTGGGACTGCTTACCTGAATGAAATTATTAATGCAGTTTTGCTTTTTGCCTTTTTTTTCTCTCTTTCTTTTTTTGGTCCTTAACTGGGCAATTTGAAAAATTTGTGTGGAAGAAAAATATTTTTTTGCAATGCCTTAAAATGTTTTTCTCTTCTCTTTGCCTGGTGGAAGCTGGGAGTGTGGCAGGAATTGGCTGCTGCCAGCTCGGAGCCAGCACTTGGGCTGGCTGTTATCTCTGTGTTTTAGGAAGGATTTGCAACATCTGGGAACAATTCCTTGCCTGGCTGCCGGGAATGTGCAGTTTCCCATTGGCTGGCAGTGATGTCATTGCCTTCTGTGAGGTTTTCCCTGGTTTTCCTTCCCCATTATCTGGGTGCCAGCAGATAATACTTGTCCTGTTTGTACATCAGCTTTTTAGAGCCTGTATTTGCAATTACAATTAACGTCGTGGGGCAGAACCATTTGACAAGGGCAGCGCAGGAGCTTCAGGGCTGGGAAATGAAAGAAGTGCCCAGAGCTGAGGCAGGGAATCAAAATCCCCAGGAGCAGAATCTTGTTGAGTTTCTGTATAAAATGAGCTGATTTCAGGGCCAGTCTCTTCACACATTTTATAAACCCTCGTTCATCCCAAGCCTAATCTCAGTGTAGACAATTTCTCGTTGCTAAAATAAACATCCCTTTCCTGAGAAGGTTTTTCCAGCAGTGTGGAGTCCTGGTGCCTTTGAGAGAATTCCTGGTGGAGCAAAGCCCTTTTCTGCAATTGCTCCTTTGGGAGCAGCCTTCGTGTGGATAATGGGCCACGTCTCTGAAGCTTTGACTTGGGATTTGAGATGCCTGTGACTTTATAGGAAATAATTACTTCCAACTCGTGGATGAATGTGGCTGTTCTGAAGTTGCTGTCAAAAATATAAATGGCTCTTCTGGGTATTTCTTTAGTCACTGGGATCAGTCCCTCACCTCTCCCTGAGCTCAGAGAGACACCAAGAGCTGCTGCTGTTCCTCAGTGAGAGTTTAAATATTGTACTTTTCGTGCTGCTAAATTAATAAATATTTAGCCAGATGAGACTGTGAGAGCAGAGTGCACCAGTGTTTGCTCTTTCCCCTCCCCAGGCTGGTTTTTGTCTGGTGTCCTCAGCCCTGGACTCTGCACAGGCCATTCCTTGAGCTGGCTCAATGCCTGTGGGAGTTTGTTCAGATTTCTGCTGAGCTCTGGAAGAGTCAGGCCTTACCATAATTAATTAAAAAGCATCAGCAAATGTGGTGGAGAGAAAAAAAAAAAAAGCATCAGCAAATGTGGTGGAGAGAAAAAAAAAGGGGAGAAATTTTGCTACAGAGAGGTGAAACAACTGATCCAAAGACTGGAGATCGGGTTGGAAGTCTGGTGGTGACACAAGCAGTGAACTGAACACTGATTTCTGCAAATTACTTCCAACAGAACTGTTTTTTTTCAGGCAGATTTTCTGCTGGGAATGCTGGAATCCTTCTCCTGCACAGGAGGAAGGAAACAGGAGCTTTCAGGCAGTGGTTTGTTACCACACTGTGGAACTTGCACAACTCACTGGTGCTTGTCCTGTCACGGCTTGGAGGTGTCTGTGGGAATCACTGAGGATATCAAAAGCACCTGGGATTCTTTTCCAGCATGCCAGGCTTGATATTCTCTCTCCAGTGCTGGGAAGGATGAGGTGGGAGTGTGGTGGCAGCACCTCAGTTGTGAAAACAAACAGCGCTCAGTGTGATGCAATGAACTGAATCAACAGCTGCAATTAGTTCCACACTTCTTGATGAACTTCTTTATGAACTTCCTCCATGTGCAGCACTCAGGAGACATCCAGGATTCCCATGGAAATGCTGTCCTTTGGGGTGGAACCCAGCAGCTGTTCCACAGGCACTGCTCTGCACAGCACCAGCAAGAAACCAAAGAAAATGCTCCTGCCACTCAAAACTGCAGGGGAGGCTTGATGGGGGAAATATAATTATCAGGGCTGGCTCACGGCCAGGGAGCTGGTTGTGACTCTGCCCTTCTCCTGCAAAAACACTCTGTTGTGGCAGTCCTTTTCCATTAAAAATGATGGAATATTGGAGTGTTTTATTCCTATTAGCTTGTCAGAGGAAAGGGCAAAATTATCTTAATGATGATTTACAGACTGTTGGGAGAAGGGAGGGCCTCCAAGCTAGCACAGCAAAGCAGGGAGCAGGAATTCTGTGTGTTCACCGTGCAGCCAGGGCAGTGATGTGGGAATTCTCTCAGCAAGTGCACTCTGAATTCTTTCTGTTTTGCCCAGAATTGTTCCTCTTCTGCAGTCACTGACAAACCCTCACCAAACCGAAGGCGTTTTCCAAGGTGTCTGGAGAGGGGCAGGGCTGCTGCCCATCCAGAAGCTCCAGCTGAGCCCAGTATTCCATGGGGTTGGGTGTAATTCCACCTTTCAGATCCCTTTGATATGTGGGAAGAACCAGCCAGGCAGTGCAGTGGCAATGCTCTTGCTGCCTGTGCCACCTTCTGCTGCAGATTTTCTTTTCTAGCACGACAAATGTTGTTCCAGTGCTCTTTTGGGGTGTTTTTTGTTCATTTGGTCTGCAGCCACCCATTTATATTCAGTGCTGTTGAACACAGCGAGCTGAAAGTGAAGAAGAAAAGCTTTGATGAGTGAGAGTGCTCCTCTTGTAACCAGACACAGATCAGGACAGTCTGTGTCTTGTTTAAACAACTTAATTGCTTCAAGTTCTGCTTAAAGCTCTCGCAGGAGCTCCCAGATCGTGGTTATCATAAAAGCAAGATCACGTTAGACAGCTTATTTAAATTCTTAGACTCCTGGGTTTATTTGTTTATTATTGTTATTCCTCAGGGGCAAAATTTCACCCCAGAGGATGTGTCTGAATTAAGTGTGCTTTGTGTGGAAATGCCTGCAGCCAGCACAGCTTGGAACTTATTTTGGGAAGGTAAACATGGGAATATCTGCACTGGCCACTGCTTTATCATGGCTCTTGTGCTTGTGATGTACTCCTGGAAGTGTGGGAGATGTTTATCTGGGATTAACAAGCTGCTTGGGAATGGGGGAGATGCTGCTAGGATCTTGAGTTCAAATTTATCTCGAGCTCACTGTGGCTGGTGGTGAACTGATTCAAGTTTGAAGTGGTTTATTTTCCTCAGTGCAGCTCAAAGATCAGGAATGGGTCATTTCTGCAGCCCTCTCCCCTTTCTGATGGTGGTGGCTGAGGCTGTTTGTGGCTCTGATCCCTCTGCAGATCAGTAAGAAATGGGTACCCAGCGCTTTATCCTTGAGGAAATCACACTTCAGGGACAGCATTCACCAGGAGATGCTTTGCTGCAGTGGATTTTGCACTGCCAAGGTGACCCAGAGCCTCCTGCAGAATCAGTTCTGCCTTGCCAAGACTTCCTCTTCCAGGAGCAGGGAAGTGCTAGGGAGCAAATATCCCGAAATATGGGAAGGATTTGCCTTGTTGGCTCCTCCTGGAGTCAGGTGTTGCCCTGAGCAGAAGGGGTTAAAGGAGGGATGTGTTTTCCTGCTCCCAAATACCTTGGGCTTAGGGCTTGTTTTGCATTCACAGCCCAGAGTGTGAGGGCTGAGGGGATGTGCAGATCTTGCTTACACTCACTTTTGGGTTTTTTTTTTTGCTTTAGTTTTTCTTCTTTTCATCCCTTGGTTTGATTTTGTCAGTGAAAGCCCAGAGATTCCTCAGGGAATCTTCCAGGCTCAGAGACATCCTTGCATCTCCATAACACCGACACACTTTCTAAACATCTCCCTTTAACTTCCCCACCTGGAAGAAAGCAGCTTTAATTATCAAGTTATTAGGAAAGCTGGTGTTATTTTTCCCTTCAGTGTTTCCTCTGTTGCTCCTGCTTTGGTGATAAGAGTGTGAATAATGCAGCTGACTCCATGTGGTGCTGGGGAGCTGTTTTGTCTCCAGGCAGTTCCTTTTTGACAGCCTGTATGTGTTTTCCTCCTCATATTTATGGTTTATGCTCCTAGGAGTAATTCCCTGCATCCTGAATGCCAGTTCCCTCCTCTCCATCCTTTTCTTTAACAGCCAGCATCTCTCTGATCATTATATTAGAATTAGTCCTTAATAAATTAACCAGTTAGAGTTGGAATCTCTCCTGCTCTGCTTCTTCCACAGCTAAAAATAAAGAGAAGCTGAGACCTTGTTGCCTCTTAGTGAAAGGTATTAATCTATATCATTAATTGAGGATCTGTTTCATTAAAGACCTTATAATCACAGTGTTTAAAGAGGCTCAGCCAAGTGATGAGGTGGCTCAGGGGGTTGGTGATAAAGTCACCTTGGTCACCTCCAGGTCAAGTCTAATTTCCGTGGATCACGGCCAGAAAATGCTGTGTGTGGTCAGTGGGCTGTTTAAATACATTTTTTGCATTAGGATATGCAAAATTCTCCCTGCGTTATGGTAGAATAATCTCTGTACAGTCATTTAAAATATGAACTGAGTCCTTGACAGAATTCTCTTTTCATTTTACCCAAACCCTTTCAGGCTGGGCATCTGCCTTCCTGTTTGTAAACCAGAGGAGTGGGACCTCTTCCTCCACTGTCAGGCTTGTTAATAAAAAATAACCACTTAATCTAACAGGTGAAGTCCGATTAGAACTGGAATTTCTAATTGGGAATCACCTTGTTCTGTTTGCAGAGATAAATTAAAAGGAGTCTTGGATCAATGTGTCTTTGCTTTTCTGTAGTGGTGCTTTTACCCAGAGCATGGTTCTCCTCCCCTGGGATTTAGGTTGCATTTAGGTATCTCTGATTGCGTTCATCTCACTGGTGCAAAATTGGCAGTGCCCTGCCTTTCTAGGTTAGAAAATGGAGGCAAAAATGCTGATTTCATGATAAAATATTTACTGATAGAGGAGGGACCTGCTCTGGTTGGTTCTTGGGTTTACATTTCAGTCAGGAGCTTTTTTCCAACACTGCTTAAGATATTTAAAAAATATTAATGTCAAAACCCAAAGTATACATAAGGACTCTTTACACAAAGCATCTCTGTCTTTTTAAAAAAATGTGTTATTTCTTTGCTGAATACAGAAAAGTAGGTGCTAGCCTGGTGGGAATCAGATCTTAGTTCAATCTAAGAAGATCTTGTGTCGATCATTAAAATGAGCCACAAACCAGGAGGGTGGGGAGAGGAGGAGATTCCTTCTTCTTTCTCTGCTGATTGAAGATGTCCCACTGGCTGTGCTGGAGGGAGAGGGGCTGGCCTGGATTTACTGGAAGTGAGATTTGAGTACAGAAATCCTCCTGTGTGCCATGGCCATGCCTGTGATCCATTATCCAGGAGCATCCCTGGTAGTGACTGGGAATATCGATAACGTTAAAATTGATATCCTGCCTTGTCCAGGACTGGAATTTGGGATAATTCCCAAGGATAGCGTGCTGTATGCAGCCCCTTGGTGTTTGGAATGAGGAGATGGATCCTTGCGGCATCTTTAATTCCCAATTTCCGTGGGGATTCTGGGTGTTGGGTGCTCTGCAGCCTCTCCTTCCACAGGCTGCCAGGCCCCTCCAGCCTCCCTGAATGCAAATGGCAGTGTCAGAGGAGTTCTGAAGGTGATAATCACACCAGAGGAGCTTTAGAAAAGTTTCCAGGTCCTCATGAAATAAAGAAGAGTCCTCTCTGCATATCCTGGTGTCCATGGCACGGCTGGAAAATGCCTCTTTCTATCTGCAGCTCTGCCTTAAGGGAACATTTGGAGACAAAATGGGCACAAGAGACACAGGGAGGATGACCAGCAGGAATCTGCTCCTCCTCTGAAGCAGCTTTCTGTTGGGTGGATTTGGGGTTTAATTCAGGCTCTCAACAGAGGTGGTGGCAACTCAGAGATTTGGTGGTGGGGCCATGCCAGACCATGAATTTTCAGGGGGTTGAAGATCTTGCAGGAGGAGTTACACCGGGTTTGGGCTGTATTTCTGTCCTGTTCCAGCTTTTGCTTTTCATTTTTGTGCTGGCAAAGCCAGGCTGGCAGCACAGCCTTAAAACGTGGGTGTATTTTGCAAGGGATGCTGACAACTCGTGTGCTTGGGCAACTCGGGGAATGCTGCAGTGCCAGCTCCCCAAAATCCCCTCCCTGCCTGGGGTGCCTGTTTTTCCAAGAGGAGAAAAATTCTTGGTGCTTGCAGGAATTCCCTGCACATCCAGGCTGCTGCTGTTTTCACGTGGAGACTGAATGTAACCTGATTTTAGGCGAGTTTGGCAGGGATCCCTGCGTTTCCCGTCCTCCAGTTCCCCCCAGATCCCAGGATATTGGCTGAACACGTTGGGCCAGAGTGGAGAACCTGGTGGGAGTAATTCTGGTGTAATTCTGGTTTTTTTTCTGTTGGCAGCTGGTCCTGGCTGAAAGCTCCCACTCTGACACGGGCTCCCAGTGCACCGAGAGCCACACGGACCTGCCACCACCCCTGGAGAGGACGGGAGGCATCGGAGATTCCCGGCCCCCATCATTCCAGTAAGACCCAGTTCTCCCGTTTATTTATTGAATTTTAATTCCTGTCTATTTCTCACCCTCGTTTCCTTTGCTGCTGCAAGCCAGCTGTTTGTTGTTACTTGATATAAAAATAAAATATCGAGGAATTAGAAGGAGAATGGCAGTGAAAACCCCCTGTCATTGTTAGAGCGAAATATTTATCCAAAATATCTCATTTTCAAGCCTGCTGTGGATG
Source organism: Struthidea cinerea (assembly GCA_013397865.1). Taxonomy (NCBI): domain Eukaryota; kingdom Metazoa; phylum Chordata; class Aves; order Passeriformes; family Corcoracidae; genus Struthidea; species Struthidea cinerea. Next base: position 1,145,297 of record VZTI01003483.1, read on the forward strand.
AGTTAAATAGGGAGGGAGCCCAAAAAGCTTTTTGTGGTGTGTGGCTGACAAGTGATTAGTGCGTTATGTGTAATTATGGGGGGTGCAGAGCCAGCTGAACGCTGCTGTCAGGAGGGAGAATTTCCATGAGGAATAATTCAGTTCCTGCTCCATGCCCACACGGAGGCTGCCAGCTCCATCTGTGTGTGGCCAGCCTTGTTATTTCCCGTTCCTCATCCAAGGGCTATCCTTGGGATACCTTCATTTCCAGGGAGGGCCTCGGCATTTCCACAAGGAGGATTTAAAGCAGGGCCTCGTGCTCTTAGTCTGAGTTTGGAGAAGGAAGCGTGGCCTGGATTTGCCTGTTTTCCATTGCTTTTTGGGATGGCTGTTGCCTGGAAGAGCCCTCAGTGTTGTGTGCGAGTCTTTTCCTGAGAAAAACCTTTTAGAGGGGACGAGAAATCCCGGGAAATCCTGACCCTGCCTGGCAGTGCCTTGCAAGGCCTGTGCTGCCCTCCTGTGTTCTGAACTGGCTGGGAGAGGCCAGAAAATAAAACCAGGCCTTTGTCTTTCCGGGCTTAAACCTGCCTGGAACAGCTGCAAGATCGAGCTTTGTTTGGAAAGATAATTAGCTTGGAATTAGGCACGAGGTTTGTGGTGCTGCTCACTGCCAGAGCTGTGGATCCGAGGCCCTGCTGGAGCAGCTGCTTCTTCCAGAGTGTTCTCCAAGTCTCTAAATGCTGCAGAGAAAATGTGGGAATGCTCAGAGGGGTGAAAAACCTCGCTCAGGTCGTGTTTTCTGCCTCTCTTCCCATTCCCAGACAAACCATCTTCCTGCTTTCTGCCTCCTCCACCTCTTTTTCTTTCTTTTTTCTGAGCTCCAGTAGAGAATCATCTGGCTTGTGGGGACTTTTCCCAGACTAAAACTTGTTTTCCCTTAATGCCTTTTTGGGTTCTCCCCCTCACAATTTCCCACAACACCTCAACATTTTACAGCGGATTTTTCTGTTGTGTTTCATTTTTTCAGTCCAGAAGAGAAGGTGAGGATGACCTGAGTTTAGTCCAAAACACAGGGCAGAGCATCTCAGTTATTCCCCATGAAGCCCTAAATTCTGTCCCTGTCAGAATTTCATTTTAAAGCACACCCGCTCTAGATTAAAGTGATAAAGAATCCACCATACTTTGGAATAATTTGTTTCTTTGTTGAGCTTAACAAGTCTTTCATTGTAAAATGAGCCTGAATCATGGCTGTAGTCCTCAGAAATGATGGAAAATTATGTTCCTGGGGATTTTGCTGTGGTGGTTGTGCAATAAGAGTGACTTGTACCTTCTTGGTTCCTAAATCCCTGTGATTTTATTTAAATGCTCTTCAAGCTACCAAAGATCTGTCATCTCCTTCAGTGTTGATTGAGGCCTTATGTAAATAAGTGCCAGCTGAGCTGGGTGTTGTGCAACTGCACAAACAGAAATGTTGCTGGACAACAAAGAATCCAAGGAATAGGTGAAGCAGGCAATGCCATCCGAGGGAACGAGATCCTTATCAGAGCTGAAGTGATAACTCCCTGCCTGACAGCGTTGATATTTTGCTTCATCATTGATGAAATCCAAACAAAACTTCATTTTTTCCCCTCCCTGCTGCGGGTTCTGAAGCTCAGCCTGCATTTCATGCTCCACTGCTGCTGTTTGGGGGTTGCCAAATCTACTTTGAGCCGAGTTTGGTGGTGGAGGTGCAGGGTGAGGTGAGAGCAGTGACCTCTGAGTTGCCTTTCTCACGTGCTCTGAAAATGGAGCTGCATTTAATGGGCTCAGCTTTGGAGAGGGAAGAAGGCAGCTGGGGGTTATTTTTGCACCCCTTGCTATGGTTTAAATCACCTTTTGTAGGGTGGGAACCACCTTTTGGAGGCAGGTTTAGGTTCTGAGGTGGTTTAGGAGTGGGAATTGTGAGCAGGAGTCAGTAGATGGTGCTGCTGGGATGGCCAAGAGTGACCTGAGCGATGTGTCACCCTCTCCCCCTTTCCAGCTGTGCTGGGCTAAACAAGAAGTGTAAAAAAAACCACGTGGCAGCACTGAAATCCACCCTGGCATTTTGGTGGGGATAAAATGTGCACTCAGATGTTTTCCTGAACGACAACCCCGATTTCCTAATCCCTCTGGTGGGCACGTCAGCTCATTTCATCGATGCACAGAGAGCGTGTGGGCGTGCAGGAGGCACAGCAGCCTCTGAAATGTGGAGATGTGACACTTAAATGTGGTTCCACACAGCCAGGTCTGGCTCCAGCTGCCCCAGGAGTGGGGGATAGTTGGTTGCAGTGCTGGTGGTTTAATTCCCTGGGTGAAATGTGTGTGTCCAGCCTCACGGAATTGTAGGAGAAACACATCAGGGATGCTCTGCTGGAGGTGAAGGATGGCCACTGCACTCCCTGTTGTGCGTGGGTGAGGATATGTCAGGCATGAATTACAGTGACACAGGGCACGGGAGAGTGGAGACTCTTGAACCAGCTGGGATTTACGGGTCAGAGAGGAGGAGTATGAGGAGTCGCTTTCTGAGGGAGACCTTCCACAGCAGAGCTTTGGCCCACATCAGGTTATATTTTCACTGCTATATTTGTAGGAGCTTTAGGGCAGTTTCCTCAGTTTAATCCAGTAAAATGAGCTGTGGCTCTTTCCAGCACTGGAGCTGACAGGAAGGATGGAGAAAGATGATTTACAAGAGCCTGGAGTGACAGGACAAGGGGGAATGGATTCACACTGACAGAGAGTGGGTTTAGGTTGGGTATTGGGAAGAAATTCTTGTCTGTGAGGGTGCTGAGGCCCTGGAATGGATTTCCCAGAGAAGCTGTGGCTGCCCCTGAATCCCTGGAAGTGTCCAAGGCCGGTTTGGAGCAGCCTGGGATAGTGGAAGGTGTCCCTGCCCATGGCAAGGGTGGCACTGGATGATCTCGAAGGTCCCTTTCAACACAGGACTTTCTGTGGTTCTGTGCACTTAATTATTGTGAGCTTTGCAAGGCTTCACCCTTCAAGGTCAGAGCTGTAAATTAAAAGTGCCAGTGAGCTGCAGCTTCTGCTCTTGGCTGGGATCTCAGCACGGACCAGAACGATCCCTTCTCCTGGCCCAGCAGGAGCCTTTCTTCCTTGTGGGAATGTCATGCACGGCCCTGTGGCAGCTTTTCCAGTGTCAGGATGATGTGCAAGCACTCGTGCAAGCAGCTCTGGGTCTGAGGGCAACGATTTTGGGTTGTCTTCACCCCTCAGGTGGTTTTTTGGGTTTTCTTTTCAGCCCTCAGGTGGTTTTGGGGTGGGCCCAGCAGCCCGGGGCAGTTTGCAGTGCTCAGCCTCAGAGCAGTTTTCTGGCTGCTGCACCAGCGTGCTCCCAGCTGTGACTGTCTGCGTGGAAAAGGGAAAAAGGGATGCCTGCAGTGATTGTTCCCTTCTGTTCTGTGACAGCCCCAATGCTGCCAGCAGCAGGGATGGCCTGGACAACGAGACAGGAACAGAGTCCGTGATTAGCCACCGGCGGGAGCGGCACCGGCGGAGGAACCGGGAAGGGCACGAGGATGGTGAGTCCTGCTTCATCTTCCCCCTTTTCCTCACATCTTTCAGAGCAACGGCTCCTCCTGCACGAACAGAAGAGGCTTGTGTCTGCATTCCTGCCTGCTTTCAGGGACTCTTATTATTTTAATGGCATAATTTGATAATTGCTCTGAAACTCTTTGAAGCTCAGCGTTTTTCCGAGAGGTCTGCACAGCTCACGGTGAAGTGGCAGAGATTATTTTTGACAATATGCAGAACTTTCTGTAGCGTGAGAAGATGAATAGCTTGGAGAGGACTGGCTGTTGATTTCTCAAGGCTTGGCTCAGCTGCGGTGTTTTATGCTGGTGTAACAGGGGCTCTGAAGATGTGTTTTTATACCGAAGTGCACCCAAAGTGCACCTATAAAATGCAGAACTCCATCTCTTGCCTCTGGTCTGTACATCAAAGTAAGCTTGGGTTTTTCATTCGTTGCCAGACGAGAATTTCCAGGCTTAATTAAGAATTAATAGGTGCCACCCATTGTGTTTAAAATGGTCCAGAATTTGGAATACTTGGGCCCAAGAGATGCCATCATAGCCTTTATTCACAGCTCCACCCACCAAAGTATTTGCCTCCAGTTAGAACACAGGAAATCAGATTTATACTGAGGGTTTCTGTCCATTTAACCCTTCCAAGGTCTCATTGATCCAGAGTGAATGAAAATGCCTCAGTGGGAGGAGCAGAGAGCTGTCTGTGCATGATGCTGACTGCAAATTCCTTTGGGAAATGACAGAAAGAGGCAAAAACCTCTCACAGTGTTGTGTTAAAAACTTGTTGCAGGAAGGATGTGCAAAGGGGAGTTGTTTTAAGCATTAAGTCAGTGCCAGTTCATGTTTTGCTGTGGATATTGGCATAAGAGCTGGTGTTGGGGTATGAAATTATTTGAGCACAGGAGTTCCTGCTTGGAGTGGTCTGAAACCAATTCGTACATTTAGAAAGAAATGGGATAAAATTCCCTCCTTTTGTCAAAGCCCAGAGGCAAGAACATGTCACAAACATTAGCTGTTTTCTGAATTTGGGCCTTCTGCCTGCAGCAGGTGAGTTTTGTCAATGTGCATAAAGCAGGGAGAACTGCATTAAAATACATTATTTGATGTCCATCGTGTTTCTGTGGTCATAGGAATATTTTATTTAATAATAACAACGTCCAGTACACATAATAACACGTGAAATATATGCATGAATAACACAATATACATGAAAACGTGAGTTGTTTTCAGTGGAAAGCAAGTCTAAAATGCACAGTTCAGCTCTGTGCCACTCGAAAATACTAAAAGAAGTGAAATACCCTAATCCTGGGAAAGATTTTAAGGCCTTTTAACAACAATGACACAGAGTCATTTTTCTCTTGCACCTTCACGTCTTGTCTGGAGCACAGCTGGATGTAAAATGGGGGAACAGCCCTAGGAAAAGGGGGATGAGGATGAGGAAAGGGCGGCAGGGCTGTGGCAGCTGGTCACAGCTGTTCCAGCGGCAGCAGCTGTGTCCTCTCCCCTCATTGTGAAACGGGATAAATCCTCCTTTCCCTGCAGAAAGCAGGAAATGCAGTGAGAGTGTTTGATCTGCTCCTGCAGAGACTCGTTTGAATAATGCCCAAATTACAGCCCTGGTGGTTGGCAGAGGGGCAGGGTGAGGGATCTCCCTGGAGCTCTGCATTAATCACAGGTTTGTGCCAGAGGTTTTATTCCAGAGGCACAGGAGCAGCTCACCCAGCTGGACAATTCCCCGTGTTTGTAACTGTTGGGTACAAAGTGCAGGACAAAGAATCACCCACCCTGGCAAAAAGAGGATTTCCCTGGATTCCCTCAAGGGGAAAGGAGTTTTTATCCCACAAGGAGCAGGGTGTAACAGCCTTGGTTTCAAACAGGTGGAGTGAGAAAAGGTGCTAAGGGGCCATTTGGGAAGAGGGAAACACTGAGCCAAAACCTGTACAGATCAAACAGGCTGAGTCCACTGAGCCCAGAGCACTGGAATTGAGAGGTTCCACACAATTAAGGTTGGGAAAACCCCAGGAAAGAAAAGGGACACTAAACAAAGCTTTTTCTGTGCTACTCTCCATTTTAATTTACAAGAATTGTTTCCTAATTTTACTGGAAAACGTTGCCAGCTTTCAGTCTGGGCTTGAACTGCAACAAGGTCCTTCCAGAAGTTTGATTTGGAGGCTGGGTGATGGTAAATTCCCCAGGTTCTCCAGTGGGTGATAATTAACAGTGTGGTACCATGGGTGGATTGTTGACCACAGCAGCCTGGATGTTTTCCTTCGTTGTTGCAGGATTACTCACCCCAGAAAAGTTGTTCCTGCTGAATTGCTACTGGGCAATTACACACACAGAGGCTGTGATAAATACTGATGGCCAGCTGCAGCTGGAAGGTGTGGGACACACCTGCTGATCTGACAGCGTTTTCACACCTCTTTCCATTAAAAATGCAAAGGATTTTGAGTATCCCTAAGCTTTTCCACCCATTTCCATGAAATTGTATTCCTGTTTTAAGTGCACAGACCACGACTCTTCATCTGAGCTTGTATATTCTTTGATTTCAAAATAATCCCCACAGAGAGTGTGGTGGCTTGAGGAACATAATAAAAATCTTTTTTGGATCTGTGTGACACTAGGGATACAAGCAGCGAGAAAATCTCCAGGAAAACTGGTCTGGAAAAAAAAAAAATCAGGATGTCAGAGCTCCCCTTTTCTCTCTTCAAGCAACAAAAATCCTTGTTGCTTTGGAAAGTTGACAAAGTCCCATTAAGTGAAAGTGGAGTGAGGATCTTAATTAGGGCCGTGGGAGGTCTGCCTGGCACATGTTGTGGGGACCCCTCGCTGGGAGGAACAAAGCTCCCGTGTCAGTCTGCTGAGGAGGAGTGGGAAAGGGGACTGTGGAAGCTCTAATTAGGGAGGTAATTAAGGGACAAGGAGGTTTTTTTGGGGTGTTGAGGAATGTTTTATAGCTGCTGCTCGGTTTCTGACAAGTCTGCAGATGTCAAGTGTCGACACTGGTGTTTCAACACCCAGTTTGCTGTGGGGTGAACTTAACTCTTGTGCAGCCAGCTGAGAAATGCCTGTGCCTTGAGAAGCTCTTCATGTGGGCAGGCTCACAGATCCCAAATGTTTGGGAGGAGGAGCTGTTGCAGATTTCCCCTTGCTGCTGCAATATGTGGATTTTTTACCACGGTGTTGTGCCAAGGAATCTGCAGAAGGGCTGGAACTGGAAAACAGCTGGGATGGGAACGTGGAGCCTGTGTGGGGTGGAGGGATTGGAGGCTGTTTGAGGTTCCAAAGAACTTCAGTCCCAAGGCAAGTCAGGATACAGGGATATGGCCATAAAGCAGGAGTGGACAATCCCATTGTCCGTCCCTATTTAAGTAGCAGGGACTGAGCCCTGCAGCCCACAAGTCTTTACTGAGGAAGTGATAACACATTTCCTGTTAATAAATGGGAAGGACCTTTGGAAGGGGTTGGGAGGGTGTTGTTTTCCCTCCTAACTGGGAACTTGTGCCTTCTCTCTGAGCCACCCTCACCCTTGTTCTCTGCAGTGGCGCAGAACCCTCTTCACCGCTCCCTTGAGCAGATGCTGCTCTTCCCTTTCTGCTTTCAGGGCTTGTTTGATTTGGTCTTTGATGTGCTTTTGTCCCTCAGGCAGGGCCTGCTCTGCTGTTGATAAAAGTCAGGGAGGACATATTTTACCCTCCCAGGCTATGCTTTACTCTCAGCTCTTTGAGGCCCTGAAAGGCTTTTGTCACACTGTCCTGGTGAACTCGGTCATCCTTTAATGAAGGGACAGGGCAGGGGGTCAGCAGGGCAGAAAGTCCCTGGTCATTAGTGGGACAGGCACTGCACCAGAGCAGGGAATGATTCTTCTTTAGACTTAAACTTGGTTACATGGGAGTATTTTATGAGTGAACCCCTTATAATCTTGGTTTGGGAAAGTACTCAGTTGTAATAATGGTTTATTGCCCCCAGACAATGCTGGCTAACATGAGGAAAGCTTGGAAAAGGGAATTTTACTTGGGTAGGGAAATTGCAAAAAAACTTTATGGATTTAAATGCATAATTTAATTACACAGGAACCCTTTCTTGTGAGCTCAAGGCTACCTGGTGCTGCTTGGGAGGTATAAAACAGATTTATTCCTTGCCTTGGCTTCCTCTGTTCCTGATTTTTCTCCTGGTGCTGGAAATCTTTAATAAACACTGAGCATCACTTGTCAAACTTTCTCTGATACTTCACTTGAAAAGCAAACCTTTTACTTTATTAATTAACTCTCAGTATGCATCAGGTATAATTCCTACTGCAGGGAAGTAGGAATTTCTCCTATAAGCAGGTTTTCCATTCTGTAATTGAAGAGCAAATCCCTTGGACCTGGGAGTTGTGAGTTTGGAGAGGGTGGTTTAAAATCTCAGCCTGTCTTTGAAGCTGTTACGTTGATTTCTTTACCAGGTGCCTTATCGAGCTGAGCCTTTCTTGTTTCAGGGAAAGGAACATTCCTGGTAAAACAGAACACTTGGAGATTAAGGCTCTGCTAATGAAAGGTGCAGGAGGAGTTTGCTTTGCTGAGGAAAATCCCTAAAATATCTCTAGAAAAAGATGAGCCACTGCTGCCTTCAAGTACAAGGCATTCCTGGGAGGGGATTATCTGTGGGAATGTTTGTGTCTGCCGGCGTTCACACAGCCAGGGATTGGGAAAGAATTGCTCTGAAGCACCTGAATGGTCAAGGCAGTGTGAGTTTGATGTCCTGTGCTGCCCACGCAGGAATGTGTAGCACAGGTCCAGGTAAAGGTGCTTTTAAGGCTCAGATAGTAATAAAATTCCTCCAGGAATGTTGTTTTCAGGATTTCTGTGCTGCTGGGACTGTCCATGCCAAACGCAAACTGCTTTTGTTTGTCCCTTCCCATTGACACAGCTTCTTGTTGATGTCTGACACCTTTATAGTGCTTTTCTATGCCTGATACTGTTTATGGTCTGCCCAGGAACTGAGCCACAGGCAAGTGGAAAAGTTAAGGAAAGGGCAGGCCAGCGGGACAGAAGGTTTTCCAGCTGTTGAGAGGGATCAGCTTCTGCAAAGAGCTCGTTTTTGGCTCCTGCAGAGCTGTTGGTGTGATTGTCGTGCTGCTCCCAGTGCCACAACTCCCCTGCTCCTCCTCTCTGCCTGTAACACTCCTGTATTGTGCTTTTCCAGTCCCTAGGATCAATGGGCACCCCAAGCTGGACAGGCACCGTGAGCACCCCCCTGGCTATGACAGCTCCTCCACCATGATGAGCAGTGAGCTGGAGTCCAGCAGCTTCATCGACTCCGAGGATGATGACAACACCAGCAGGTACAGCCCTGCCACGGGGACACAGCTGGAAAAGCCTCTTGGCATCTTCTCGGCCTCTTCTGATTCCATCTTCTCTTTTTTTCTCCTCCCCCTCCTTTTTTTTTTTTAATTTTCCTTTTATTTCTTTTGTGATTTGAGCACTGGTCATTCATCAGTGACATCATTGTGTGCAATCACTGCTCAGTTATTGGGTCACTGTCCAAACCACTGCTGCAGTTGAAAGAAAAGTTCTGTTCCTCTCCTTTTAATAGCAAGAATGGTCACATTTCAAGATCAAAGCACTGTGCAACTGCCTACCTATTTATAAAGTAATGGTGTGAATATTAAAACAAAATACTGTCAGCATAGATTCCTAATAAGTGTGCACTTCACTGGAGCTCAATTATAAAGGAATTCCTGGGTAATTGCATAGTCTGAAACCTGTGAGCAGTTCAGGAATTCATCAAAGTTAGTGCTGTTGCAAAGGCAGCCTGAGCTGCCATATATTTATGGCTTCTTCATTATTTCTTCCTTTTTGTGCAGACACAGAGAGTGTGAATTATTCCCTACTTGAAAAATACCTCTCATTTCGAGACATCTTTGTTATATCTAAAGATAATTCTGTTTTTCTTTAAGAAGTCTCTAAGCCAATACATTTGTTGGATTCAAAATACTTCTTTTCAAGGGTGTAAATAAATTTAATAGAAACAGCAAAGAGCAACTACTCCTGGAGATACTGAACCCCTTGCTGTGTGTACAAACATGGTCAGCTTATGGATCTTGATGGATCTGTTGGGTCTTGGAGTTGGTCAGGGCTTAAAGACCTGCAGAAGAACAGCAGTTCCTGCAAATTCTCATTAAAGGCTGTGTGTTTCCCAAGGGTTGAAAGGATGTCTAAATGCACATTGAAGATTTCGTCCTGAATTAGTTTCAAGAACTTATTTTGCAGTCCCAGTGAAGTGCAAGGTGTCCCTTCACAGGGCAGGGGTTGGAATGAGATGAGTTTAAGGTTCCTTCCAACCCAAACCATTCCATGATGAAGTTGCCAACACCTGGAGATACAAAAAAATCATTGTATACAAAACAAGATATAAATAGATATTAAAAAGATATAAAAAATCCCCCTTCTGGATGTGCTTCACCTGGATATTCACGTGCGTGGAGGGTTGGCAAGAACAGTCCTTACCCTGGATGCACCCTGAGCCTTCCCAAAGCCTTGAGGGCTTCAAGCCCTCCTTCCCTCCCTAAAAACTGGAGCCCGCAAAAACAACAACAACAACCCTGCAGCTGATTTGGGTTTCTCGTAAATAAATTAATCATTTCCATGGCAGCCAGCTATGCAGTGGGGCAGGATTAGCACAGGCAGGGTGGCCACTGAGGCACATTAGAGCAGACCCAGCAAAATCTTTCTGTGTGAATAAAATAAAACTTCCTGAGTCTGACCCAGGAAGAAAGAGATTCTTCGAAGCTGCTGCGCCTGCATTTCCCTCTGGAGGCTGGGGCAGGAGCTTTTGGCACAGGGAAGAGCTGCCAGGCCAGCTAGTCAGGAAGAACCACTCAAAGGAATGCTCCAAGGTATGCTGTTGTGTTCCAGGGATGATGTTCTCAGGCACAGGAGAGATTGTGCTGGCAGGGAGAGGTTTTCTGTAGAGGCAAATCAGGCAAAGAGCAAATGGAGAAGGCTCCAGAGCTGCTGGAGACACCAGCCTGGGGACAGAGGGGTCTGAGGGGTGAGTTTGGTGCATGACAGCTGATGGGTTCTGATGGCAGAAGCTGCTTTGTGAAGGAGGCTGTGCGGGGAGGAGGCACTGAGGGAGGAAATCAGATGGAAAGGATGTTGCTGTCCTGGAAGGGAAGAGGTGGTGAGGTTGGGATGCTTTTCTGACTCTGTGTGTTTGGCACTGTTTTGTTTTATTTTAACTCGGAGCAGTGGAGCAGAGCTGGGTAATTCCCAGCCCAAGGAAGTTCTGTTGCATTCAGTTAAAGAATAATGTTTTGTTTTGGTGAATTAAGCTGTTCACAGATATTCCAGGGCAGTGCAGAGTGACAGTGGGAGCGCAGTAATTTATTTCCTTTCTTTTCTGAGTGGGATATAATTGAATGTTTGTGTTGTTTGCAGGTAGGATTTTGAATACAGGGTGATGTAGGGAGCTTCACAGTAAAAGTCTTTTTTCTGTCTTCTTTTAGGTCTAACAGATCTGACATCTGTAGCTGTGGGATTATTGTCAGCAATTGCTGCTCTCAGTTTAATGTAACTAAAATAATTCTCTGCAAAAAATGATGATGTTTATTTCTCATTAAAGAAATTACCATCATTTCTTTCTAAGCCATATGGATAAGCTTCCTTTAACAAATGTTTCCTTTTTTTCCCCTTCCTTTGGGGATTGTAGAATGGACAAAAAATGATTACAATTATTATTATTGCTACTGTTGTTATTATTATTACAATATTTTTTAAAACCTTTGGTATTTATTGACCTTTGTGTTAGAAGTGCAGTCAGGGTTTTGGGCAGTAGCTGGTGCAGGAAATGAATTGCTAGTGATAACTCCAGATTTGTTTTTCATCTTTTTACTTTATTTGTCTCAAAAGCTCAAATTTACCATCTTGTCTTGCTCATCAAATTGTAACAACAACAACTTTTACTCAGTATTTCTGGGGATGCTTCAGAGAGCAAAATATTCCTCATTAGAATAGTTTTGAGCTGCTTTTTAGCATCCAGATGCTCCCAGAATATTAAGGATTCAGCAAGGATGCATTAAGGCTGTGGACTGAGCAGAAATTACAAGGAGAGATGATGAAATGTGCCACAGCTACACGAAATTAGGTGTAAAAATGTTCCTGCAGAGCCTTCTGATCATCAGTTTTGTGCAACTGATGTGAGAGGCTGTTTTAGCTGCAATTTTTCCCTGAAATGTTGTGTGTCCTCTTGAACTAAACCTGAACTGGGGCTTTTCTAAGGAGCTGATTCTCGTCCTTCCATCCTGATATTGAGCAGAATGGCAAAAATACAACAAAGAACAGCTTCACTTCTCACATGTTATCACCTGGTTACAGAAGCTCAGAGATTTGCCAAGAAACTCTGGTTTTGCTGGTTTAATTTGAGGGGAAAATGCCCTTTCAAAGAGCAGGCAGCTTCACTGTGGAGTGAGCAACGTGCCTTGGCTTTCCTTGGATTCTACTAAACTGGGAAGTTTTAGCTGAATCCTCTGATGAGATGTTCTGGGAGGGAAGAGGAGGAGAAGGAAATGGGAGAGGAAGCAGGAAGGGGGAGAACATTGATGGCAAAACATAAGAGGAGGTTTTTTGTGTCGATCTTTGGTGCTTTCCAGAAGAGGTGGATGTTGAATAAGCCCCGTTTTGGGAGCCCTGTGGCTGAGACCTCCTTCTTTTTCCTGCTGGAAGGTGAAACCTCCCAACCCCAGGTGCTGTGTGAGCTGTTCCACCGACCAGGAATTATCACGTTTTTGATCTCTTTTTGAAAAATCCCACCTCTTGGCTCTTCAGTTCCCCTTGCTGGGAGGGGAAGAAGGAGTGTGTGAGGTTAACGTGCCTGAAATAGTTGTGTGAACTCAAAGGGAATGTCAGGAGATTCACACCCTCTGAGCAGCTCCAGCATCTGGGGGGGTGGTGCTTGATGAAAATACCCTCATTTCAGGCCAGAGGGGTTTCCTCTCAGGACACCAAGCTCCTTTTTGGAATTGCTGGGTTCAAGTTTTTGAGGTATTCTCACATTCCTGTGCGTGGCTGGAACTTGGAAGGCAGGGATGTGGAAAGTGGGGGAAGAGCCTGGCACTGTTTGCTTTGTGTTGTAGGAGGTTGGATTTTTAAATCTTAGTCAATGATGGAACATTGCTTTGTCTTTTTTTTTTTTTTTTTGCTATTCTTAACATATTAAATAAAGATGTCTCTGTGGTGGTATCTTAATAATCTAAGATTTGTGCCAGGCTCCTGAAATTAATTTGGGCAAATCCATTTCTGTCTCATTCCACTCTCTGTAGAATGAGGATGAGTAATGCTCCAAACTCTTGAAGATCTTAAAGGTTTATATGTAAAATGTGGCGCATTTAAGGTTCTACAAGTTTGAAGGGCCCGAAAAACCCCACAGCAAAACAAAACTAACAGAATGTGTGAAGGTAAATCGTATTCACTGTCCCCCTGTCATCAATTTCTATTTGATTTCTTTAAATTCAAGCCTTGAATTCCTGCTAACAGTAGAAGAAAATACAGCACCATGACAGGACTCACAAAAATGAGCATTAAGGGTTGCACTCAGACTTGGTCCCAGAAGAAAACAAGTGCTAAATTATACTCTGTAATATTAAATTATTAGTCTGATCCCTGCTGTTGTTCAGCTGGAATCTTCTCCGTGCTCTCCTAAGCTGTCTGTGTGATTTTCCCTCTCCTGCTGCTGCAGGAATCAGCTCCTTCTGGCAGAAGATGCAGGTGGCTGAGCCTTGCAGGGGTGACATTTGCTCTCCTTCCCCTCAGGTTGAGCAGCTCCACAGAGCAGAGCACCTCATCCCGGCTCATCCGGAAGCACAAACGCCGGAGGAGGAAACAAAGGATGCGGCAGATTGACAGGGTAAGGTTGGCACCAGCATTATCCAAGGAGGGGAACCGTGATTTTTGAGAGGAGCTGTTGGCTCAGGAAGGGATCCAGGACAGGTCTGTGCCTGTTGAATTCACTGGGAAGGCTCCCTTTGGCTCCAGTCTGAGCTAAATCTCTACGTTTGAAGTTCTGTGGATCCAAAGTCACGTTCTCACCTCTCCCTTTCTCCTTTAACTGTCCAGTGATCCCATTTCTTGTCTTTTCCAAGACCAGTCTGGAGGAGAAGCTCCATGATGATGTGGGAAGGGGTATGAGATGTCCTGAGACTCTATTCTGCTGGAAGGAGAAATCCAAGTTCATAGGAAATCTCAAACCTTTCCCTTTGCCCTTTCCTGTGCCAGTCCTTGGCAGCAGGATGGGGGTGACCCCAAGGACAGAGTCCTGGCGTAACTGTTTTGTTCTGCCATAAATCTCAGTCTTCACACATTAAAGAATGAGCTGACACACACTTTATCACAGGATAGTGTTTTAGAAGATCTTTGATAAGCACCTTTGTATTTCATTTTGGAGGCAGGGGGGTGTGTGTCCTCTCACTTCCTGCTGGATCATCTGCTGTTCACTCCTCCCTTTAGGGAGGAGCTGTGGGTGCAATAATTCACACTCCACTGGGCACTTCAGGATTTAAATGTTTGCCTGTCAGTCACAGCCTGGAAGCAGAAATGATTCATGTGAAGTTCAGCTGAGAAACCTCAATCTAGGAATGTGCTCTTGGGTGTTTTGTGATCAAACCTTTGGAGAAAGTGCAGACTGTGTTCAGATTTCTTTCCTTAAAGTTTCTAAATGAAGCATAATTTTGAGGAAGACTCAATAATTTCATTAATGCCTTTCAATTGAAAAACCTGTTAATCAATTCCTGATGAGTTAATCCTCAGTAGTTCTTACTCTGAACCATTTAAAACCTCGAGGTTTTTCTGTTGTGTTTTGCAGTCGTCTTCGTTCAGCAGCATCACTGACTCCACCATGTCCCTAAACATCATCACTGTCACACTCAACATGGGTAAGAGGACAAGCCACGTTCTTTATGATGAATTTCAAGTGGTAGAGATGCGTTTTGTGATGGTGTGGGAGCCTTTGGAGCCAGGAAAGAATTCCTTGGTTTGAAAGGACGCCAGGGGAATAAAGGGAATGGCAGCTGAGAGTTGCTGCTGTGTTGACTGTGCCTGGACTCCTAATCCAGAACTGGATAGTCCTGGGCCATTTTCACCAGCAGATCAGTGTTCCTTCCAGGGAAGGAGCTGGAACTCCAGGATGTGGAGGGATTAGGGTAGAAGGGCACTGCAGGTTTGCATTTCTGCTGCTCGTGTGTTCCATTGCTCAGCCAGACAGAAATGTGCAGGGCTGCCCGTGAATTCCGCACCTTTCAGTAGCACCAGACCCTCCCTGCCTCTCTGACATGTGCAACCAGAATTGCTTCATGTGATCAGTGCTAATTTCCAGGTGTGGACAAGTCTTTTCAGTGCTCTTCCTCTTGCTGGTTTTTTTTTTAATGTAACACTGTCTTGGATGAAAAAATCCTGTTTTTAGCAGCCTTTCCCTGAAAGTGCCAGGCAAATATTCACCATGAGAGCAGCCCGCTGAAGCAGCCTCGCTCTTCGCTATCACTCCAACCACTTTGCTTTTTTTTTTTTCCCCCTCCCCACCCTCCACTTTGTGTCCATATAGAAAAGTACAACTTCCTGGGAATCAGCATTGTGGGACAGAGCAATGACCGGGGGGATGGTGGCATCTACATCGGCTCCATCATGAAAGGAGGGGCGGTGGCAGCGGACGGGCGCATCGAGCCAGGGGACATGCTGCTGCAGGTGGGTCCCTGTCCCCAAATCCTGCTGCTGTGCTCAGCCACCCCACCAACCCCACAGGCTTTAGTAACCAGGGAACAGAATTTGTTGATACTCAGAGAAGCGTGGCACAAAGATCACTGAAATCGGTGATTCTTTGTGATACGCTCTGAGAAACGACATTTCTGCAGCTGCTCTAAGGAATGACAGGCAGATAAATTGGGGGATTTAATTAAGTAATTAAAACGTCTTTGACTTTGCTGCTGCAAAGCCTGACCTCTGCTTTCTGCACCCTTTCAGGTGAATGATGTCAATTTTGAGAACATGAGCAATGACGATGCCGTTCGGGTTTTACGGGAAATAGTCTCCAAACCAGGGTGAGCACAGCACAAAACCTCTTCCTATTTATCCTCCAAGTGCAGTCGTTGGAGCTGGGAAAACCTCAGAGAAATCAACATTTTGGTATCCATCAGCACGACTGATCCCAACTGTGAACTTCTCAGTGTAAATGATGAATAGGTGAGGTTGGTTCTGGCCAAAACCAACACGAAGGAGGAGTTGCCTGGTTTCAGCAGCACTGTTTGTTTATGTGATGAGCATTTTAATATCTCAAGAGCTGATCATCCAACAGATTTCTCCACCAGTGCTCATCATCTGTGCAAAACCAGGAACATCCTGATGTGCTTCATACCGAAAATATTATAAAGCTTCCCAAAACCATTCTCAGAATGTACTTGACAACTGCTGGATAGGACTAAGTTTGTTCCAAATAGTTCTTGTAGCATTTCCAACTCTGTAGGAGAGTTAAGAGTCCTCCTTACCTGTTTTCTTTTTTCCCAGACCTATCAGCCTAACAGTAGCCAAATGCTGGGACCCTACTCCCAGGAGTTATTTCACCATCCCCAGGGGTGAGTACACATTTGGGTTCTTTGCTGAGTTCTTGGGGAGCCTTCAAGGCCTGGAATATTTTCTCCTGTTTTGGCATCTAAGATTCTACCAGTCCAGTTCTTTTATTTTGTTTACTTTTCTTTTGGGAGCCTGGGGTTCGAGATACTTTCTCTGAGATTCCACTGCCCACTGAATTCCTGGGAGTTTTTCTCTTGGTTCATATCTTTGGATCAAGCTCCTGACCTTTTGGGAGGTGGTATTAACCTTTCAGTTGATAAAAAATTTAGAGATAATGATGTAAAAAAGCCTCATTTTCTCACATGTGGACTTCGTAGAGAGAATTTAAACCAAGTGTTTTGAAAATGTGAGGGAAGCAGCAGTGATACACACAAAACACTTTGAAAATGATCTCCTTTTCAGTAGCAGTAAAAGATCTGTGTTCATGTGACAAACACAGCTGCCTCCTGCTGGTGAGGGCTGTGCTGGTGGTGCTGGAACCAGTTTGTTCCCAGTCCACAGAAGATGGGAGTGGCATTGAAGATGAGGGTGGAACAAATGCAATAGACTGGCGCAGACTCTGGGAGCTCACTCCTGTGAAACCCTTAGGAAAACCAGAGAAACAGCAAGAGAACAAGAGAAAACCCCTCAGATCCCTCAAAATCTTGGTGCTTGTTGCAAGTCTGACCCCGTTTTCTGTGCCTTTTGTGGTGGTGGTGCAGACTACAGGACCTCACTCCTGTGAAACCCTTAGTAAAACCAGTATTAACCAAAAGAAACCCCCTCAGACCCCTCAAAATCCTGGTGTTTCCTGCAAGTCTGACCCCGTTTTGCTCTCCCTTTGTGGTTGTGCAGACTACGGGACCTCGCTGCCATGAAACCTGTAGAAAAACCATTGAAATGAGAACAAGAGAAAACCCCTCAGATCCCTCAAAATCTTGGTGCTTGCTGCAAGTCTGACCCCGTTTTCTGTGCCTTTTGTGGTGGTGGTGCAGACTACGGGACCTCGCTCCCACGAAACCCGTAGAAAAACCATCGAAACGGGAAGAGAACAAGAGAAAACCCCTCAGATCTTTCAGAATCTTGGTCGTTGCTGCAAGTCTGACCCCGTTTTCTCTCCGTTTCGCCCGCAGCTGAGCCGGTGCGGCCGATCGACCCCGCGGCGTGGATCTCTCATACCACGGCCATGACGGGAGCGTACCCCCGTTACGGTATGAGCCCCTCCATGAGCATCACCACATCTACCAGCTCCTCACTAACAAGCTCAATTCCCGAGTCGGAAAGTAAGTCACCCCCTGGCCAGCCCAGGGCAGGGGGCTGCTCGGGGCCAGCAGGGCCCGGCCACGGGCACGGTGACAGCGGCGGCGCCAGCCAGGCCTTGAAGGGTTTCTCACGCTTGGGGGAAGGCAGGAAAACTTTTGACAAAGGTTGGAGGTTGATATAGAGGTGTTTGGTCAGGGTTTTGTCTCAGGGAGAAGTGGTTGCTGGTGGCTTTGAAGGATAGGTTCAGGTTTGTCCCCTCAGGTGGATGGGAGAGCTCCCTCCTTGCTTTGGTTGGTTTTTAATAAATTTTGACAGTAATGTTAGATTTTTCATTCAGGAAATCCTTCCCTGGTGTTCACATGGCCTTCTTTTATACTTTTTTATCCTTTTTTATGCTCTTTTATATTTCTAGAATTTATTGGGCAAGCTGAAACCAAGTTTAACATCCTACATGAAATTATGGTTAGACTTCAGCCTTCTTCCTGATTTGTCTGTCTGTGGCAGTCTGAAAGAGTCGTATCCATGAAACCAAGAGGTTCTCAGGATCCAGAGAGGTTTCTTTAATTCAAAAGCCTCTCAGAGCACTCCAATCACAGAATCTTCTGAACTGGAAGGGACCCACAAGGATCATTGAGTCCAGATCTTAAGTGAATGGCCCAGACAGGGATCAAACCACGGTGGCCTTGGTGTTATTAACGCCATGCTCCAACTCCTTATCTTGAAAATTTCTTTAAGGAATATTAACTCTTCGTTTCTTTTACTCGAAACAAGACTTTGGTTGTAAAATATCTCAGATTTTATATGATGAAATTGCACCTTGCTTTGGAGGGAAAGGCCAGGGGTTTTTTTTGTAGGTGTTTTTGGCTATCAGGCAGCACCAGTGAGGGGAAATAATCTGCAGTAGGAAGCAAGTGAGCCCCTTTCCTGCTGGCTGCTTTATCCTGAGATGTGTTTTGAGCCTTACAGGTACTGCTGGAATCCAGTGTCTCTGCTGATTGGTGTCAAACGAGTCTGTGCTCAGCATTCCTCTTGAACAATTCATGTATCCTGTGCCTTGATTATAGTGCTGGGATTGGGAAGTGGGGAACAGGCACCCTCTCAGTCATTCTTTGAAAATAAAGGTATTTGGGAGCAGAATCACATTTCTGGAGAGAGCTTCTCATTTCTGTGCCAGTGACTTCAAATATTTCCTTCCTGGAATGCAAGAGAATAAGGGGTACCCCTGATTTTTATTGTGACCTCTTCCTTCAGCTCAGCCCTGTTACCTGCCCTCACCTGGGTTGGGTGAATTTTCCACTGACTGAATTCAGACCAAAGCTGGGAGCATTTCAGATGCATCTTAGAATTTTCCATGTTTGTACAGCAGCTAGAACTCAGAAAATATTGATTTTTTTCTGTTCATATGCAGATCACAAGTCTCCAAGAAAATACAATTTATTGCTCCCCATGCACTTGGATATTAGTTTGTTGGTGTATTTTTTTCCCCAGACACGTTGCTTTTTGCCACTAACCAAACTAACTTAAAGCAAAAGCAAAGTTTTAGTGTTTATTTGAGGTTTGTAAGTATTGAAGCTGCATGCAGAGCTGCTCTGGGATGTTTTCAGGCATATTGGCAGTGCATGTATGGAAAGAAGCATTTTCAGTTTTCATTGTTTCACGCTTGCTGTAGCTTTTTTTATCAAAAATTTGGGGTGGCTGGAAAAGGACAAAAGTGGTTCCCTTGTGCTTTTGAAAGGTGGGTGATGTGGGGAACTGGGAGGAGGGAGGGGAGGAAAGTTTCTCAGTTCCTGCTGGAGAAGGGTCTGGGCTACAAACACAGACAAAAACGAATTTTCTAGGGATGGAAGATGGGACAGGAAGGAGAATTCTACAGGATCAACCTCAACCCTGTTCTGATTTTATTGTAAAAATTGATCAGGAAAGTGTGAAGCCTCTGTGGATCCAGCTCTGCCTGTAATGGTGTGAACTGGGAATGGCTGTGGAGGCATCTGGGAGCTTTTTTTAAAGTGTTCCACAAGAAAGATGCAGGGCAGAGTAATCCTGGGAGGAGTGGGTTGTGAGGCTGCCGTCTCTGGGTCCCTGGGAAGGGTTTTTATGAGGAAATCACTGTCCTTTCTCCTGAGGAGGGAAGATTTCTAATTTCAATTCTCCCCAAGAATGTCCTGATCTTTAAAAAACCAACTGGGCACGGATTGAGCCATGGTCATGCTCTTTGTCCGTGCAGATGGGTGTTACTGCTGACAATGGACCCAAACCCAAAAGAACAAACCCCAAAAGCTTGTCCCACAGAGTTCTCCACGCAGTGCACTGATCCCTTGGGTGGAAGGGCTGTTCCTGGGAAACTGGAACAGGAAATGATGGATCACAGAACTCCTTGGATTTCATTTTCTGCCAGTCTTGATGCAGAATGGATCCTGTAGCTGCTCTGGGAAGCCAAGACATGGGGACTCAGCATTTCTGTCACCAGACTGGTGGCACTGAGCCCAAAATCTGAAAAACTGCTACAAATGCTGGAATTTACTCCATGGATGAGGGTGCATTTGGGAACCTTTGTGTCTTATTTTTTTTTTTCTTTTTTTTTTTTTTGTTTCTGTTGGTAAAACTGTATTTTTGTTTCATCCAAACCTGGAGCTGAGAAGTTCTTTCAGACTCAGTTCATTTCAAAGCAGCCTGTGACCTCTCTTCCTTTTAGAATTAGAAGAATCTCCCTTAACTGTGAAGAGTGACATGGCCACTATTGTCAAGGTTATGCAGCTGCCAGACTCAGGCCTTGAAATTCGGGACAGGATGTGGTTAAAAATCACCATCTCCAATGCAGTCATAGGTAAGCAGATCCCAGGAGTGCTGGTGGGGGAAAAAAAACCAGTGACTTAATGGAAATAGGCTCAAGAAACTGCCCTTTTATGAGCTTTTTTTTTCATGTCTGTGACCTCTTATATTCCATTTGTGGACAGCTCTGATGTGACAGGGAATAAACTCTTGTTAGAGCCTGGGCAGCCAAAATTGCTGCACATTTCTTGTGCCCACACAGAGCTGGTTCTTAATCCTTTGTTGTTATATCTCAGGTTTTCAGGTGGCTGTAGAAATCTGCCCAAGTTCAGCAGAGCAACTGGAATTCCAGTTCCAGACAACCACACAACCTTAATAAAGCTTCTTAATTGGCTTTAAAATCACCACAGCCAGTCTGCCTGTGCTAGCATTCAGTCAGTTCAGGCTGTAGCTGCTTTTTTGTTGAGGAAGGGGTTGGAACACAGGTGTTTTGGCAATCTAAAATCTGCCTCTTGAGGAAGGTGACTCCCAGTCACTTCTCCTCTGAAAATCCAGAGAAAAATTCACTTTCACTCCTGCAGCTCTGAGGAGTTGCACAGTGTGCGTTAATAAGATTTTTTTAGGTGGGTATTTAGTGTCAGTGCCCATGTAGGTGTTCAGCTGGCACAGTTTGGCTCAGATGATCCCGTGTCTCCTCCTGCTGTCCCCATTTTAGGAGCAGATGTGGTGGACTGGCTTTACACACACGTGGAAGGCTTCAAGGACCGCCGGGAGGCCAGGAAATACGCCAGCAGCATGTTGAAACACGGCTACCTCAGGCACACTGTGAACAAAATCACCTTCTCAGAGCAGTGCTATTATGTCTTTGGAGATCTCTGTGGCAGTAAGTCCCCACCTGGGAAGGGCAGAGCTGTCCCTGTGTCACTTTTGTGGCTCGAGGATGCACAGAGAGTCCCCTTGTGCATCCTCGTGATGAAGAATTTCATGAGGGAGAATTTCCATGAGGGTGGCAGAGCTCTGGAGCAGCTGCCCTGGGAGGGGGTGGAGTGTCTCTGGAGATATTCCAAACGCAGCTGGACACGTTCCTGTGTCACCTGCTCCAGGGTTGGACGGGGGGGTTGGACAGGGTGATCTCCAGAGGTCCCTTCTAACCCTGATTGTCCTGGGATTCTGTGGGGTTTCACGAGGGGTGTCCCAGAACAGGTCATTACCCTGAATTTGTGTGACGAGTGGCTGATGCTCCCTGTTAGCCCAGGCGAGGAGAGCACTTGGGGGAGGATGAACCCATCAAGCAGAGCACTGAGGACAGCAGGATTTATTTCTGGTGGTGCCACACACTCCCTGCTTGTCAGTCCCACTCAGTTTCCAGTCTCAAGAGGGGGATGTCACACCCTTTCCTCACCCTGTTCTCTCACTGCTGGGTGAGAAGGCTGATTCCAGGGGGTTGCTGAGCTTCGAATGCCTCCATAAATGAATTCACAGGGATGATTCTACCTGCTGGGTAAGACGTTTTTCACCTTTCCTTTCTTCCCCAGATCTGGCTGCGCTGAACCTTAACAACGGTTCCAGCGGCGCCTCGGACCAGGACACCCTGGCTCCACTCCCACATCCCGCTGCTCCCTGGCCCCTGGGCCAAGGATATCCCTACCAGTATCCTCTGCCCCCTCCTTGCTTCCCACCAGCATACCAAGACCCAGGCTTTAGCTATGGCAGTGGCAGTGCAGGCAGCCAGCAGAGTGAAGGTAAGTTGGGTTTACTGGGTGTGAATCCCACAGCTCTCATTATCCCCGACCATTTGCTTGAGTTCCTTCGTGCTGTCCGTGCCTGTCTCGTGGTTTTGTTTGCTCCCTGCATGGATTGTGTGCAACAGCACTTAATCGAAGGTGTTTGTGTCTGTGGAGGAGTGGGTTTGGCTTCCAGCTCTCTGTGGAAACTGCCAGGCCTTAACCCAGTCAGGAATTGCCAGCAGTGGGCTTGGTGTTGCTGGAAATGAGGCAATTTCTGTGCTGATGGGACAGGAATTAGAACCAAGGAGCTCTTGGCTTTCACTTCAGTGCTCAGACAAAAGGAAAATCCCATTTTTATGCTGGTGTGAGACAAGTGGCCAGCCAGGGGTTACCAGGGCTGAAACACTGCTCCCAGGGAGGAGAGTCTCTGCTGGCATGTGTGACAGGGACAGGAAGAGAATTCCGCATGGATTAAAGACCTGCCCTCCTCCTTTTCTGCCCTAGCATGATGCTGTGATTCATTTTAGTAAATAAAATTATGTCATTTTTGGTTGTACAGATATTATTTTTTTAATTTTTTGTTTTTAAATCACTCCCAGAGTGAGTTTTGCTTTTGGAAACGCTGCCAGTAAAGAAGGGGTGAGGATTCCTTGTGTTTTTACAGTGAACACCCATTAAATTGGATATCACTTATCCCTGTTTACCGCAGCCAGTCTGATTTTACAAAACAGCACAAAAGGGTTTCAGAACAGGAGCTTGCTCACGGGATTTTAGCCCAGCTGCTTCTCACCTTATCCCAAAATAAGAAATATCCATGAGAAGGCTCCCAGAGGTTTTAGAACTGGAAACTGATTGCCCTGGACAGAATGAGAGGGTGGTTTTTTGGCAGCTGCTTCTGTGAGCAGTAGGAATTCTCTCCCTGCTGCTGGAATAGGAAAGGAATGGTGTTTTATCCATGCTGTGGAGAGCTTCCCAAAAGGTGCCAGGGTGTTCAGCTCTGAAAGGTTTCCACTCTTTCCTCGTGGAAAACAACTTCTGTGCCGTTTCTTGTTTTGTAACTGTTATTCCCTTGTTTTGTCCTGAGCAAGCGTTAGACTGAAGGATTCCTAGAGGAATGGCTGACTCTAGGGGATTGGTAAGCTTCAAATGCCTCCATAATGAATTCACAGCATGACCATTTCTAGACTCTTGTGACCCAAATGTTTAGCTGTATTCTTTTTTTTTTTTTTTTTTTTTTAATTTTTAATTTTATTTTTATTTTGAACCGTCTTGGACGCTCAACCTGTCTCAGTGCACAGTGGTGTGACATTGGCATGTCAACCTGTCTGGCCCCTGTGGGACTGTGCTGCAGCAGCTCAGAGGGGAGGGAATCAGGTGGGAAAACCCCGTCCCCAGGCTCTCCAGAAAATAAGTAGTCCAAATTTATTATGGTGTCACCCCTCTAGGTTGGATTTCTCTGCCATTTATTGATGGCCAGGTGCCTCAGGCAGGTGTTGGGAGTGCTGGAACACAAGGCTGCACTCCAAACAGTGTCAGAACTGGGGGTTTGTGCCCTCTCTCTTTTAGCTGCACTATTAGATCATAACAATCAGCAAATACCACTTCAGAGGCTCAGCATATTCGCTTAAAATCCAGTGGTTTTGTGCTCTGTTTTCCATCTGCCTGGCACTCTGCAGGGAATGCAGCCTTTCCCCCAAGAAACCAGCCTGGTTTCCCATCTCCCCAGGCAGCTGGAGCAGCAGAAGTGATGGGCGTCTGTAGCTCAAGAAGGAGCAGCTCAAAATCATTTTGTTTTTCCCAGCTCAGTGGCTCATTCAGACTCAAAAGCTGGTCCCCTGTTCTGCTGGCTGGGGATTCTTTTTGGGAACTCCATCTTGCGCTAAGGTGGAATTTAACGGGATATTCCTTGGGTTGATTAGTTGGATTTTTAAAAAGATAATGAGCTTGGAACTGTCTCCTAATCTCTCATGGGAACAGAGCAAGACCTTCAACTTCCATAAAAAATCACTTCTTGAAGTTTAGTGTAGCTTGTTTGTAGCATCAGCTCGGCTGATACTCAGTGGCAGTCCTTCGGTTTTCCAAGATTTAGTGGCCTCTCTTGGGAGCAACATCCTGTGTGTTACTGACTGATGGTAGAGCAGTTCAGGAGCTGTTTTCTAGGGAATTCTCCAAAAGCACAACGCTGTAGTGAGCAATTTTAAAAGAACCTCCTCACTGAAGCCAACAAAACCTCGGGGATCTGAGCGTGCCCCAGGGTGACAGAGAAGGCAAAGGGGTTTCTTGTGGAAAAGGTAGAAAATACCAAAGCGAAGACAATTAGAATTAAACCTCATTTGCTTGAGCCAACCCCCAAATTCCTGCTTTGTCTTCCCGTTCCCGCTGCTCCCCTCTCCCGGCGGGACGGATTGGAGCCAGGAGCTGGAGTTGAGCTGCTGCTTTCACCGTGCAAGCTCTGAGGTGTCCGTGTGTCCCCATGCATGGCACAGCCCTCACTGCCGACCCCTCCGAGCCGCCACCAGCGCGCCGGGGCTGACGCGCCAGCAGAGCCGAGCTAACCCCGCTCTTCTCTCCCGTTTTTCCCCCCCTCGGCGGGGCTGGCAGGGAGCAAAAGCAGCGGCTCGAACCGGAGCACCAGCGAGACCAGCAGGAGAGCCGTGGGCAGGGAGAAGGAGCGCAAGTCCGGGGGCAGCGGCAGCGAGTCGGAGCCCGCGGCGCGGCGGGAGCGGCCGCTCAGCCAGCTCAGCCAGCGCAGCCAGGGCTCGGCCAGCGACAGGAGCCACCAGAGCCAGCACTCGTACGGGCCCCCGGGGGTGCCCCCCTTGTACAGCCTGCCCAAGCTGGGCTCCAAGGTGTACGGCACCAGCGGCCCGCCCGGGGGGCCCCCGGTGCGCGAGCTGAGCGCCGTGCCGCCCGAGCTCACCGGGAGCCGCCAGTACTTCCAGCAGGCCATGGGCAACCCTTGCGAGTTCTTCGTGGACATCATGC
>VZTI01003483.1:1170169-1183943 GCA_013397865.1 Struthidea cinerea
GGGGGCAGTGGGTGGATTGGGGTCGTTGTGGAACACTCAGTGGAAGAGGCTTGGCTGTCTTGCATGTCACACCTTCCTGTTTGCAAGTGTGTCGCGGAAAAAAATCGACAAAACTGAACAAAAAAAGAGAAAAGGAAAAAAAAAGAGACAAAAAAAATCCCACCCCGCCCCATCCCCCGCCTACAAAAACGAACAACAACAAAAAAAATCTCCTGGGATTGTTAAATATCAGCAAATCGATGGCATCTTTTCTTTATCTTTATTTTTTTTTCCCCATCTCCCCATCTGGTTTTGGGTTGTGAATGGCTGGTGTATATTCACATCTTACTGAGCTTTGGTCATTGTGGCACCTACTTCAATGGAATTAGTGTCTCTTTTTGGGCTGATTGGAGGACTGTTGTTTCACGTGACTTCTAAATTCCTGATAATGCATAGGAGCACTTTTATTTTTCCCTGCTTTTTCTCTTGCAAGGACAAAACGACTGCTGGCTGGTATCTGGGATACTGCCTTGGAATGCTGTTTCTTGGATGCATCCATAGCTCTAAGCAGACACGGCACCCACAAGTGCTTGGAAAGGAGCAGGATCCAACCAATTCCTAGAGGAAAACAAAGTTGTGGCTACCTTCTGCTGAGTAGGGAGTATAAATCAATCTTTCTTGGGTTCTTGGAGGGGTTTTTTTTAAAGATACTCTATCAAGGGAGTGCTGGAGTCTTGCTACTGTATGTGTTCATTGTGCAGAACTTGTGAAGTTACTTCCTTCAGTTGTTTCCTTATTTCCCAACAGTGATTTTCCAGCTGCAGTCGGTTCCTGGGCATTTCAGTCACATCCCTGCTGACAGGTGTGGCTGTTCCTTCTGGATGTGCACTTGCTTGCAGGTTGGAGGAGTTATTCCCACAGAAATAGGACAATTGCTGCAATTCTGTCAGCTTTTCCCTTCTGAAGGGGCTCTTTATCCCATTCCAGCAGAGACACCGGGAAATCCTGGCTCCCACCGGGACGTGGCTCTTCACTGTGATCCTTTCTTCCTTTCTGAGCAGAACCTTTCTCTTTTTCTGTTGAAGCAGAGACCTGGAGATGTCTGATCCCCCAGGGAACATTTCTGAGCACAGGCAGGGCTGGCTGTGGGCAGGGAGCTGTGAGGGTGTCTGAGAACAGATCAGAAATGGTACAAAAATAAATCCTTACCCCTGACACTGAGTGAGACCCACCCTGCTGAGGAGCTCTGCCTAAAGCAGCTGCTGTTGAATATCCCCAAGATTTAATTTCTGGGTATTCTCTGCTCTGAGGCTTTGGAAAGTAAATTCAGGAACCTTCAGTGATATTTAAGGAGCTTTTTTAAGGTATGGTGAGCACAGGCACCCTCTGCCACAGTGGCTCATTTAATGGGACACGAGCTGCAGCCACTCAGTGGCGTTTGACCACGGGGCCATCCCTCAGTTCAGTCCTCCTTTGTGAGATCCCTGCTGCTGGCAGGATTTAGGACAGGTGCTTTAAAATCAGTCTTGACTGTAAATAAGCATTTCTTTCACTGGTGAGAAGCTTCTTTTTGGTCTGTTCCGTGCTTTTTGGGTAAATATCCAAGGTGGATGTGAAAAGAGAACATCTTTCTCTCTGTACACCCACACAGTTCATTTGTCACCCTAAAAACTGACTGTTTGAACTGTCCATTTCATTCTGATTTTTCACTTCTTCCCCTTTTCCCACCTCTGTGTGCAAACACCTCCCTGTGTCAGAGATTCCAGATGTTTGTGTCAATGGGAGACTCAATTTCTCCTTCCACACGGAGCCAGGCATTTGGGAAGCTGTGTCACTCAGCCCATTTCTGGGCTTCCAGATTGGTTTTCTTCACAAAAACCTCCCCAAAAAAGCTGCCCAGGGTTTCTGAAAGCAGAGCTTTCATCACCATCCGTGGATGGCTCCTCCAAAAAAGTGGCCCTGCCTAAAGTCCTGTACAACAGGACCTTTCTTTTCCTTCCCTCCTCCTCCTCCTCCTCCCAGCTGCACAAGATGCAAACCTTTCTTGGTAAATTATTCTGAAAGATTGACACTTCAAGCAACGAAGCAAATCAGGGTAAAATAATGGTGGAATCTGCTCTGTCTCCAGGAGACACTGTTGAGGAGTCTGTGACTTTACTGACAATCACTAGTGGTTCTACTTTTAAATTAATTGCAACTTTTCTGGCCTCTTATAAATTATGATTTCTCTGGCCCGCTTTGTCTCAAGGCAGAACTCAGAGGGCTGGAGGAAAAAAAGCCTCCTTTTAATATTTCCAAAAGGGATTAAAGCTGGGGGCTGAGCTTTCACCCGTGTTTAATTTCCTGGTGTCTTTTCCAAGAGTTGCAGTTTACACACCTGCTGGGGGTTTTGTTTTGTCTCGTGGTTTTGCTGTTGGCAGAAACTGTTCTGTGTCTTGCTGGTCTTTGCTGCTATGTTGAAAAATGGCTGTGTTCTAAACGTGTGTGCTCGTGGGTCACTCTGGAGCGAGGCTGGGAACCCCTAACAGATGGGGGAAAGCGTTTGCTGAGGACATCAGGCTGGAGGAGCTTCACCCGCTGCAGGTAAAGGATGCTCTGGGCGTTGTTCCAGCTGGATCCTGCCCTTTCCAGAGAGAGTAGGAGGGAGCAGTGCCCCTCTTGAACAGTGCAATATTGAACAGCAACACAAAAAACCTGCATTTCCCCACCGTGGAGAGGCTGGGCTGAGGCAGTGCAGGGTTGGGCCCGAATCTTTGCCAGATCTCCATTTCCACGAGGGAACGAAGGCAGGAGATTTCCCAGATCCCACCCTTGGCTTTCAGTGCATGTGCATGTGTCTTTCCAACCAGGGGGCCCCGGGAGCTCCCCGGGCAGCTTTCTCCTGCTGGGCACAGCATTCCCTGCAGGAACACGTGCCCCTGGTGCCAGCGGAGCTGCTCACGGAGGGAATTGTGCCAGCTGGAAGAAAATCTGGGGGCTGGAGTGCTGCAGGCCCATCTGTTTCTCTCCCACCAGGACCTGAAATTCAGTTTTGGTTGAACGGCCCTGGAGTGCTCTGGCTCCAGGGAGAGGTTTGCTGTGCAGGGCATGGAAACACCCTCGCAGCAGGAGCCTGAAGTAATTTGACATTTTTATTCTGTGCTCTGCAGCTGAGCTCAATGCTCACACATCCCTGCCTCAGATCCCGCAGCAGGGATGTCTGGAGGATCACGGGAAAGGGTGAGGAAACATTTTGGGATGACATCTCCCACCCGCAGGAGGCAGGATCTGCAGGGGTAGCGTCTCCACCCAGTATTTGAACTCTGAGGAGTAAATTCTGTGGCAAATAGTCTTAAAAGCGTGCTGGTGTCTTTTACCTCCTGTTAATGAATCTGCTTTTCCAAGGAAACAGTCCCCTGGACACTTTATCCAAAGGTTTTACTGGATGGCAAGCAGTGATGCACAGACGTTGACTTTTGCTATGATTTTTGTTCTCTCCAAAATGGGCAGTCCCCTCCTGAGACTTGACAGCTCATGGGTTGATGTAATTGTTTTGGGGTTTTTTTGTTTGTTTGTTTGTTTTGCATTTAACTGGATTGTAATAAGATTGACTTAAAATTATTAATTCTAATCAGTGATTAGAAATACATGTAAAGAATTTTATGTACAGTAGAGGAACAAAGTTACATGATTTTAAATAATGAAAAACCCAGACTATCACCTATCCTAGAATTGGTTCTACTCAAAGAGTGACCTCTTATTAGCATGGACTGCACTGTTCCTGTTAAATGTCTATTGCATAATTGAATTCTTTTTTGTAGATATTGTATTAAAACCCAAGTGTCTGTATAGTTAATATATAGCTGCTTATGTGTAAATGCTATTTTAAACACTAAAAAGCTTTTAATTTTATGTGATAACCGCAGTGTACGTGTTCAGTTCTTTGCAGTATTGCATTATCCTTTAGTCAAGATGGAGGAAATATTGGTTAAATCTTATTTTTCCCCTGCCACTGAAGTTTGTTGATGATTATTCAGGTACAGGAGGGGTTCTGTGAGAGCTCTAAAATCCAGAGTTTTCCTGCTGTAGCCCCAGGAGATGAATGTGCTGGGAGAAGCCCTCAGTTTGTTTAGCTGTTCCACATAAATATTCCCTGTTTTTGGACTCTCCAGCAGAAACAAGGATCACTGGGACACCCTGCACACACTCTGGTGAGCCTTGTGTTTCTCAGGGCACCCAGGCTCCCTGTGGGGTCTGAGGGGCTCAGCTGGACTCGAGATTTAAAGGTCTTTTCCAGCCTAAATAATTCCAATTTTCCAGCCTCAAGTAAAAGAACAAGCAGAGCTTCGTGAGGCAGATTCCCTGATCCCAGCTGATAAAAATCAAACAGCAAAGGGAGAATCAAGCATTGTTTAAATGCCATAAATCCCAGCATTTCCCATTTAGGTGGATATTAAATGAGCAGAATTTAGGTGAATACTAAATTATCATAATTTTGGACAGCCTTTTCCTGCAGGGCCTGGTGGAGTTAAATCAGATTTTTTTTCCCCTTCCCTATTTCTGGAATGATGATCAAAAGTTATTTAATGCTTCTCTGCTCTGGAACCACAGCCCTGGAGCAAGGAATTCTGAGAGTCTCAGGTGCACCAACATGGTTGTGAAGATTTCCTGCAGGCCCCAGGAACAAGGACTCCAGCCTCCAGGTCAGAGTTTTGGTTTTTTTAATCACACTGAGGATTAATTTTGTGTGCAGGTGATCACAAAAACCTGGGACAAGTAACTTTGCGGCGTGCCAAAAGGCTCTTTATTTTTTTTAAGAATTAAAATATTAACTGGTTGAGATTAATTTGCAAATTCTTTAATTGAGCTGGACTAATTAAATTCCAATAAGACGCAGTGGAGAGATGGAAAAATTTTAATGTAGGGAATAAAAGAGCAGAAATGGAAAGACTTTTAAGGAATAAAAGAGCAGAATAGTTACTTGTGAACGTGAGTGGGGAAAAGAAAAGATCTCGGTGATGTGAGTGGACATTTACTTGGTACTGTTTGGCAGCAGTGTGACCTTTTTGGTGACCTTTGCCTGGTTTTTTTGGGATGGAGGAACCTCCTGCCGTGCCTTTGGAGAGTGGGATTTGCACACTGCTCATTTCCATGTGTCTTCCCCTGATTTCCATGGAACACAAATTGAGTGAACGGGGATTATTTGAATGGGTAATGCCCCCTTTACATCCCCCACACAACTGCTGTGGCCTGCCAGAACGTTCTTCTTACTTCTCTTTTATTGGATATATTTGAAAATTCTTAAAGGCTTGGGAAGGGATTCCTGGATGCATCTCTGGAGCTGTTACCTGGTTTGTAAGAAAGGGAAATTATCAGGAATGTTTGCAGGGAAGTGGTGTGGGTGAGGCTTCTGGCTCACATTGCCAGACTCGAGAGACAGATGTAAAATATAATTTCTGGAGGTTGTTTCATTAACTGAACCTATTTTTGGCTGCTTTTGGGGGCTGAAAGGTGTTTCCAGAGAGGATGGAAGCTGCTCCTCTGGACTTTTAACTGCTGAGCAGAGCCCTGTGCTTTCACAGCTCAGTTCATGTGGTGATTGTGCCTGGGGCCACGGAGTGCTCAAGAAACAGGATTATTTCCTTAAAAACACCTTCTGCTGAGGAGCAGGTGACAGAGGATGTGGTTTATTGTCCGTTCACCGAGTCCTCCTTTGGCTCCTCGTCAGTGGGGTTCTGGAAATAATCCCCCGTGTTCAGCTCAGGCCTGAACACCATGATGTAGCACTTGGGGATGAAGTAGCTCACCAAGATCCCCAGCGTGGTGGCCAGGATGGTGCAAATCTGAGTGACAGCCCTGAGGACCGTCCTCAGCGTGGCAAAAATCACGATGAAGAAGATCCAGATGACGAAATAGATGAGGGTGGCAAAGGTGATGCCCCGGGCCACGTTGTACCTCCGGCCGGGGGTCTGCACCATGAAGGTGCACAGGAAGCAGGCGAAGGCCAGGCAGCTGTTGTAGCCGTGCAGGAGGGCAAAGGCAGCCCAGGACTTGGTGCCACACACCAGCAGCACCTCGCTGGGCAGGGACTGGTAGTCGGCCACCAGGAAATCGGGGCCCAGCCGGAGGTGGCAGAGGCAGAGCAAGCCCTCGGTGAGGAGGGACGCGGCCACCAGCAGCCAGGCCCGGCCGTGGGTCACCCAGCGCAGGAGCCTGGGGGCGCAGCGGGGGAACTCGGTCACCAGGGCGATCTCCAGGGCCTTGGGGACGAAGGTGGAGAAGCAGCCGTTGAGGCACAGGGCGTAGGAGAGCTGCTGCACCGTGCACAGCCCGTCACTGGGCTTGCCCACGTACAGGCAGCAGCTGAGGCTCAGCAGCACCAGGGAGAGCAGGGCAAGGAGGCTCCTGCCACCCCCAGACGCCTGCACCAGCGGGGTCTGCAGGTGCTTCAGGAAGAGCAGCGCTGTCCCACAGCTCAGGGCCGCGCTGAGGGCCGTCAGCGTCACCAAGGCCACGGCCAGGGGCTCGTCCCAGAACAGGAACCTCTCGCTGCGGTCGTGGCACCGCGTGCTGCGGGCGGGGGCCCACTGGTGCTGCGGGCACGGGGAGCAGCTGGTGCTGTCTGCAAAGAGAGCCCGGTGACCACCCTGCAGGCCCTGGGGACTTGCCACCCCTGGCACAGACAGGGATTAGGTGGTGTTTTGGGTGGTGTTTTGCCCATTTCCCTCCCTCCGAGGTGTGTTGGATCTCCAAAGCCTGGGATAGTTCACCCTCTCCTTTTCTGCCCTCCTCCCTGGAGGATCCTTGTATTTTCTGCCTCTCTTTCCCTTCCCCAGCAATCCCAGAATTTTATCCTATGCTTTTCTTCTATCCACAACCCCAGAATTCCATCATACCCCTCTCTCCTACCTCTGGAGATATAAATGTTGTCCCTGTTCTGTCCCTCTGGGCCCAGCAGGGGCAGGTCCCCAGTGAAGATCAGAACAGGGAGCGGAACACCTGGCAGTGCTTCTGCAGGAGAGCTCCCAGCTCATCATTACCTCAACCAGGAGATAGAATAATCCAGTTAAAGCCCTTAAATTCCCCAGACCTCACCTGTGCTGCTCCAGAAGGTGTTTTCTGGACAGTCTGTGCAGTCATAGCAGCAGAGGTTGAATCCTTTTATTTGTCTGAATTGTCCTGGCTGGCAGCGCCTGAAGCACTCGGATGCGGGCTCCTGGCAAAGGCAGGAATGAGCATCAGCCATTGTGATCTCCAACAAATCAGAATGAATTGTGCCATTTTTACCTTCTGATCTGCAGTGTGGAACTGGATCTGGGACTTTTGGATGTACAGGGACTGGTCATAGTCCCCCACAGGCAGATAGGTCAGGGTGCCGTTCCTCCAGGCCCAGAAGATGAGTTTGTATCCAGTGTTTGTGCTGTGGGACTGGTCAAACCTGAAGCTCTGGCCATTCACCTCGAACGGGAGGGTGTTCATGAAGTGCAGCAGCTGGGGAGGAAATGAAATGAAAACTGATTTGGGTACAGTTGTTCTTGTTTGGAGGATGATAATTCTGCAAGCTGGAATCAGTCGTCCCTCAGGAGGGCTGAGATTGGGACAATCTGGCTGTGATGCGACAAAACCCAGCTGTTTGCCCCTCAGATCTTTTCCTCACCTGCCAGGACCTGATGGGTGTTTTGGGACAGGCTTTTTGGGTGCAGCCCAGGGCTCTGTGCAGGGCGTGGGCCACGCTGTACACGGCCACGTGCACCGGCTGCACCATGGTCACCCTGAGCATGGGCCGGATGTCCCCAAGGGTGACGTGGCCGCACTGCTGGCAGTGCGTGTCCAGCACCTCGGCGTTCATGCGGCGGCTGAGCTCCCTGGACTCCTGGCAGAACTCCTCCTGCTCAACAGAGCTGAAGAGCTCAGCCACGTACTCCTGGAAGCCGGGGACTGTCCCTGTCCTCATGACAAAGCCCAGCACTGTCCCGACGCTCTGGATGTTCGGGGTGGAGGCAGCGATGTCAGACAGCATCCAGGCTTCCGTGCCAATCCAGACCTTCTTGCCCAGCCCCATCCTGATGCTGTGCTCCAGCAGGGCCTGGGCCGGCAGGCTGAAGGCAAACAGCACAATGACGTTGACTTTGGTGCTGTTAATTAATTTAACCGTGTCTTCCAGCTGCTTTTTGGCGTTGGGCTCGGCCAGGTCTGTGGGGATGAGCCGCTCGAAGGCGATGCAGATGTTGTCGTTGCCCACCATGCTCAGGAAGAGAGCCTGGGCCCCTCGGCCGTACTCGTCATCGCTGCCAATGCTGGCGATCCAGTTCCAGCCAAACTGGTTGAGGAGCAGCACCACGGCTTCCACCAGGTTCTTGTCACTGGGAACGGTGCGGTAGAAGGATGGGTACAGCTCCGTGTTGCTGAGGGCCTCGCTGCTGGCCCCGTAGCTGACCTGCGTGTGGAACAGGAGAGGAAGTGAGGGAAAAGAGGGAAGTGGCCACAGACCAGGTCACTCACCCCTTTTTTTTCTTTAGTTTCAGTGCATTAAATTTGCAAAAATGAGGGGATGGCGGTAAAAACTCATCCCAAGGGACAGGTCTGTCATGGCTGCATTCACCAAGAGAGCCATAAATTGTCTCCTTTGTGTCCCTTATCACTAATGAAGTGATAATTAACAACTTCCTACACAGGGTGACACACCCAGGATTCTGTTATTTCTTAGCCCGGGGCTAAGTTTCCCTGATTATCGGAGCTCTCTGTTGTGGTAACTCAGTGTTTAATCACAGATGGATTGTCGTGGGATCCTCCCAGGAGCTCTGTTATTCCCATTTGACATGGATCAGAGTGGTCTGAGCTCTGTTCTCTCAGGGAAATTAAACACTCGAGTGGTGTCCAGGAGGGGAGTTCGATGACCCACCCAAGACCACTCAGGAAATCTGTGGCAGAGGAGAGACTGCAATCTGTGCTTTAACCACCAAACCCCACCAAAAGGGAGAATTCCTGCTTCTCCAGAGAGGAGCTTTACCTGTGGGATCAAGAAGGAGCTGAAGAGCTTGGCTGTCAACAGGCAGAGATCTGACTTGTGGGGCCCGATGACGGCGGTGACGCGGGGCTGGTACTCGGTGTAGTTGCAGAGAACCCCGATCCCTGTGGTGCCGTTCCGGGTCAGGAACAGCAGGCTGGGCTGCAGGGCCACCAGGGCCTCGAAGCAGGTGTCATACATGTCGTATCCCAGCGTTATTCCCGGCAGCAGGGAGCTGGAATTGTTGATCTGATCGATGGCAAACCTCATCCCCAGAGCCCAGATCAGCCCGCCTGTGAATAACCTGAGGGGAGAGGAGATGGGAATTGTCGCAGCAGGGATCAGCTTGTCCCACCTTCTTTGACATCTTGGCATCCTTGTGGCCAAGCAGGACATTCCTGGCACTGTCAGCAGAGCAGCCCTGGACCCACTGGTGAGTTTTCTACTCTGAGTGTGAGCACCTTTCCAATTTAATTAATCCTTTCTGCCAGCAAATAAATCCTTGGAGCTTGCCAGGAGAAGGAACAGAGGCAGAGAGCAGTTTAGCTGTGAGGGTCAAGACTTTGTGTCCTTCACCCATGAACCAGTGCTTCCCGCAGTGCTAACTCAGGAGAGATGTGGGATTTTTCCTGGGATTTTCCTCCTCTGCATATCCCAGCACACTGAGCACATTCCCTGCCCCAGGGGCTGTGAAGATGGAAGGATTTTTGGACTCTGCTTTGCTGCTGCCAGAGCAGGAGGAGGGACACCAGCCTGGCTTTTCACTCTCCTCACAAAGAGCTGTGGGTAGGTGGTGATGTGGTGGTGGGAACCAACCTGGTGTAACCGAGGAGGAAATGCTGCTCACGCCCTGGCAGAGCTGCAAGCCGGCTGATTTTGTCTCCTGCTTTGCCCTGTGCCTGGTGCTGAGTGTCCTTTTACCCCCTGAAAGGCAACAGCACCACCCCAAAGTGCGATCTGCCCATGGGGAGCAGTGTGTGGAACCAGAAATAACACTTAACAATTTAAGTGTTTGATTCAAGCCCTAAAGCTTTCTTCAAAATGGGGCTGAAATTTGACAGCATCAACAAAACACAAAACCATTTCCATTCTGGGACCAGTCGATGTCCCAGTGCTCCATCCCCTCAAAGCTCTTCTCTGCCCCATCCTGCCAGCACCAGAACCAGTTCGTTTTCCATTTTCCCCATCCCTGCTGACCCCAGCACGGCTCTCACCTCTCACACACCAGCAGGGTGGGCTCGGAGCGAGCTGTCAGGTTCACCGTGTCCTTCCCGAAGGGGAAGAGCCCCCCCAGGACGAAATCCCCCGGCCTGCGGAACTGAGCCGACAGGCACGAGGGGCTCAGCGAGGCGGCACAGCCAAAGCTCAGGCACAGCCAAAGCTCTGGCACCAGCATTTTGGGGGGAAAAGGAATGTGGGAGAGGGGAGAAGAGCAGGGAGTCTGGGCTCAGCACTTCCTGGGAAGCCTCTTTAAGTAGAGCTCGGAGGGATTAAAGGAATGGCGAGGAATTTGTTTAACAAAATGCATTAAAGTTAATTTAGTGGGGAATAATCAAAGTTTGCACTTGGGTGCCCACCACTGCCCTCATCCTGCCTGCCTTTACCCAGTGAGCAGCCTTTACTCAGTGATTTACAAATTCGTTGTGACAGCTGTGGAAATTTGGGTTCCTCTGGCAGAGGTGATAAAACTCAGGTGCCCCACTCTGATTTTGGTACACAGCAGGCATTTTTATTTATATATTGTTTAAATTTAAGGTCACCTCATCACGGAAATAACCAAATCTGCCTCAGGGCATGGCAGGAATTTGCCTGCAGAGGCCATTCCTAGGTCACAGGGTTGGTGAGCTGTCACTCAGCTATATTGATTTTTTTTTAGGAAGTTGTTACTGGCTATTTTTTTTTTTCCTCACATTGAGCTGGGATATTAATTTCATTTTAAACCCAAGTTCACAGCACGGTAATTCAGGTTCCATCACTGTATTTTTTCTGTCCAGGGTTGGATTTTAGGACAGCTCTGAATGAAAAGTTCAATTTCCTGCACTTTCTACTGTATCAGAAAACGTCTTTTGCTGCCAAAGTGATGCTCCAAGGCTGGAATATTTTCCTTGCAGGAAGAGAAGCAGATGCAGAAAGCTAAAGACAGGAATACTTCAGGGAAGCACCAGTTGCAGCTGTGTTTTCCAGGTATGTTCATACTGGCATTTTTTAAAGGATACTTTCCCTTTCCTGGACTATTCAAGTGTCAGCTTTAACTGTAAAACTTTTAAAAATAAGTTCTAAACACCATCCTGAACTTTGGGCAAGTTCATCTTCAATATTAATATTTATCTCCTACGAGGAGTAGTTGAGAATGAATGTGACCAGGGTAAAAAAGTACTTTTGTTGTGGCCATGCCACCACTCCAAGAGATCTAAACCCATTTTTTCCCTTGACCCACATTATTTAATTTAATTTAATTTAAGGCATTTAATTCACTGCCCAGGTGAAATACCAGCTGATCTCTAGGGAAATGAAGCAGATTTTTCCAGGAAAGAAAATGTGAGTAGGTCACAGTGTAAATCGTGTCCCTTCCCCCAGCACACCCCCAGAGTGTGATCCCACAAAGGACACTCCTCAGAAACACATTATTCACATCATTTAATGTCTGGTTAGTCCAGGCTCCATGAGGTAATAGTGATTTCCTGAATCTTTCAGTGTTACATTAGGCCAAAAAGAGACAATCACCCGGTGGGATTCCCCCGACTGTTCCTGTCATCCTGGACTAACCCTGGGGTGCTTCTCCAGCTTTCCAAAAGCTCAGGAAATCCCATTTGACATCCTTTGGCTCTTCCAGTGATTAGCAGCAGAAGCCAGAAGCCTCACAAAGGACTGGTTTACAGTACAAGTGTGGATTTTCCCCCAGAGAGGCAGAGAAATCGTTTTTTGTAGGCATTTGACACATTCATAAATAAAATAAACACGTAAGAACACAACTCGGAGGCATGGCTGGCAAACAGCTCCAGGCTGCAGCCTGGGCTGGATAAAGGGGATTGTGCAGCACAGATTAAAACCTGCTGCACACCCCAAGTGCAAAAAGCATGGATTGAATGGGCAGGGACGTGCCACAGAGGGAAGGTGCTGCTGGATGGATCCCTGCTCCAGGCCCAGCTTTCTCTTAAGGGAACAACATCCACCCCCACTTCCTTCAGCTCCTGGGGCCCCAGAATGAGCAGCAGTGATGGGGTGGCTGTGCCAGGGAAAGGAGCTTCCTTTCCCACGTGCATTGCTCAGGATTACATTCTCCAGCAAAGCCCTCAGGTGGATTTTTTGGTATAAACCAAAGTGGCCAGGTGAGCTCACATGGGATAGAAACGTGTTCAGACAGCACAGCTCAGGTTTGGGCTGTCACACGAGGCCAGAGCTGTTTCTGTAAATGCACACAAGCTGCTGAAGTTTGGCTTGAAAAGGAAAACACCCCGCCCCCCCCCAGCCTTGCTGGGAATAAAAATAAATAAATCCCTTAGCAGCTCATCCTAATGTGGATTTTTTTTTTTCTAACTGTAGAGCTCCACACACAAACTGACAGATGTAAAAAAAGAACTGGTCCCCATTTTTCTCTTATAAAGTGAGGCATCCTGAATAGCTTGGCCAACTTCTCAGCTCCAGGCTGGAAAGAAAAAGTGGAAATAATCAAGGACAGAGGGTTGTGCTTCTGTGAAAATGTGATTTTCACCCTGGGCTCATCCCGGTCCTGCTGGAACGCGGCTCGGTGGCCCCGGGCCGCTGTCAGGGCAGGTCGAGCAGCTTGTGCTGTGCGAACAGCTCCTGGGTGATGCTGTAAACGTCGCCGATGTAGGGGATGGCCTCTCCCAGCATGGCCACGGCCTCCTCGCGCGGGCCCA
Source organism: Struthidea cinerea (assembly GCA_013397865.1). Lineage (NCBI taxonomy): Eukaryota > Metazoa > Chordata > Aves > Passeriformes > Corcoracidae > Struthidea > Struthidea cinerea. Next base: position 1,183,016 of record VZTI01003483.1, read on the forward strand.
CGTTCATGATCTCCAGGAAGGCGTCGCGGGAGGGCAGCGCGCAGAACGCCACGGTGGCGGCCTTGCGGACGACCCAGGGGTGGTAGGCGGCCAGCGAGGCGTTGTAGGCGTCGGTGCAGACCACGGAGGTGCGGGAATCGCCGGAGCGCAGCCCCTCCAGGAAGAGCTGGAGCCAGCGCAGGGCGCGGTGCAGCCGCAGCACCGTGCGGCAGCCGGAGTCGGAGCGGGCCCGCAGCGCCGCCAGCCCCGCCGCCAGCTCGTGGCGCACCATGGACTGCAGCGACACGTACTGCTGGCCCTGGCGGCCCCCGCAGTGCCCCTCCAGCAGCGACACCTTGGCCACCGCGTCCTTGGAGATGAACGAGAAGACGGCGCCGAGGCTCTGCAGGAACCTGCGGGCGGGGAGTGAGCGGGTTACAGAAGGGTTTGGGGCAGAAGGGGGGGCATAGGAGCAGCCAGGTCCCACGCTCTGCCATGGGCAGGGACTGCTTCCACTATCCCGGCTTCTCCAGCCTGGCCTGGGACGCTTCCAGGGATAAGGCAGTCACAGCTTCTCTGGGAAATCCATCATCCCAGGGCCTTCCCCCCCTCAGAGCCGGGAATTCCTTGCCAATATCCCATCTAATCCTACTCTCTGCCAGTTCGAATCCACCACCCCTTGTCCTGCCACTCCAGGCTCTTGTAAATAGCCTCGCTCCATCTCTCCTGACAGCTCCGGTGCTGGAAAAGGCCACAACTCGTTTTAATGGGTTCAACTGGGGAAACTGCCCTAAACTCCTGAAAACATAATAGTGTACGATGTGACGTGGCCTAAAGCAGATGGGATATTAGGAAGAAACAGCAGTCGTGTTCTAAGGGAGATCTCCCATCCGTCATTGTGAAGCCATCGCCCCTTGTCCTGTCACTCCATCCTTCTGCCCACAGCCCC
>VZTI01003483.1:1184273-1213792 GCA_013397865.1 Struthidea cinerea
GGGCCCGCCGGCGCCGCGCAGGCGCGGAGGAGGCGCCGGGCGCTGTGAGGGGCTGCGGGCTGGGCCTGGGTGAGTTTGCGGGATTCGGGGGGGGTTTTATGGGGTTTCTGTGTGGTTTTGTGCTTTTTTTTGTGTGGTTTTGTGTGCTTCTACTTGTGTTTCCCCCCTCAGAGCGGTGATGGTGGATATCGAAGCCAAGCACGGCCGATTTTCCACAAGTTGTTTATCGTCTCCCCCGTGTTTTCTGTCTCTTCTCAGGAAGAAGTTCGGCCTCTGCTCGAGTCTTCGGCCTGATACTGAAAAGTATTTCAAATGGCGCCTGTAAAACCTGCGAAATCTACTCTTTTTGTGGCCCCCACGGATCGGCTTCTGGAGTAATTTTCTGTGCGGGTTTGGGACCTGGAGTGTGGTAAAATGCCTGAGATCAAAGTCACTCCTTTGGGTAAGTCCGGCCTAAAATCATCTTGAAATACAAGCACTGAAAACCTGTGGAATTTGGAATTCAGGGTAATATTGGCCAGACTTCTGGAGCAGTGCCACAGGATCTGGCCAGGGTGGCACCTGCAGTGTGCAGTGCCCTGATGTGACTCCCGTCAGCATCTCACCGTCCTCCCTTCGTCTTTCCAGTGACAGTTACAACTGTTTTGATTCATTAATCAGGATTAATTAATGTGTTCTGGTAAATATATTGGTGGTAAAGACACTGTGGTAATTGTGGTAGAGCATTAATTCATCTACAGTGCTAAAGAGGCAGAGGAAGAAAATATTTCTCTTTTTTCTTTGTTTAATCTTTTTTTATGGGTTCTGTACTGAGAGGGCAGAGGATGTGCTGAGCAGGGGAACTGCCTTATCCTCATGGATAATTTTCAGGCTTGGTGTGGACATAATTAGAGCTTAATGAAGCTTAATGAGAGCAGAGCAGCTGGGGAGGCGCAGAAGAAACAGAGTTCTAATCCTTGGATAGATAAAGGATTCTTTTCTCTTCCTCGAAACTGCAGTTGCAGGAAGTTTGTGCAGACCTTTACCCGCTTCTCCTTTGAAAGAGCTGCAGCTATTGCCAGAGGTGTTTCACTGGTGCTTTGCTGGTGTCCAGGTGCTGGGCAGGACGTGGGCAGGAGCTGCATCCTGGTGTCCATCGCCGGGAAGAACGTGATGCTGGACTGTGGGATGCACATGGGCTACAACGATGACGTGAGTGCAGCGTCCCCCTGACACAGCTCCAGCCACCCCCTTGTGTTCCATGGGCATTTTTGGGCATCTCTTATCAGCCACTGCTGGAGCTGGAGTAGGGCAGAGCTGCTCTTCCCCCGTCAGAAATCTCCCTTCCTGTCCAAAACATCCATCCCCTCAAGTATTCAAGCCTGTGAAATGCCGCCCTCCTTTCCCTGGCTCATGGACTTTGGAAAAATGTTCATTAATGCAGCTGCAAATGCTCCGTTCCAGGTGGTTTTGGCCTCTCTGGATTTCCTGTGAGCAGGAATCCTGTCCTTAGCTGGACTGCCTTGGGGCAGTTCATTCCTTGTGGGATCCTCCCCACACCTCTGACGCTCCAGGGAGAGAGAAGGGAGCACTCCTGGTTTTGGGTCCCCTGACACCAGCAGGAAAGGAATAAAGCACAAATACTCTGTAGGATTAAGAGTTCAAGCAGCAGATGTGCAGCGACAGGAAAGCTTTTGGGGCTTTGTGCCTCAGAGCCAGGATGTGGTGGGCACCTGTTTTACTTGGAAGGTAAAATAATTTATTTATTGAGGGGTCAGTTCTCTGTCTGTGCCCCCCTTTGTGCCTCTCCCTGAGGCACACAAAAGCTGCTGGTGTTGCCTGGAGAGGGGTCAGCACATTCCCAGTGTTCCAGGCCCTTCGCTCCATGGTTTTGTTGGATCAGTGATGCATTCCTGATGGATTGCCTATTTTCCCATGGCTGCAGAGGCGCTTCCCTGACTTCTCCTACATCACCCAGAACGGGAGGCTGACGGATTTCCTGGACTGTGTCATCATCAGGTGAGGCACTTTCCTTCCTTCTCCCAGCTCTGGTGGGAAATGGGAATGCTTTTTGTGCTGTCCCTAACACCCCAAACGTTCTCCAAGTGCATCCCTCGTATTTTGGGTGGTTTTCCATGTCCTGCAGAGCTGGAAAAGGTCTGGGAGCCACCCCAGCTGAATTCTGTGCAACCACTGTGGGGTTTTTTTTGCAGCCACTTCCACCTGGACCACTGTGGGGCCCTGCCCTATTTCAGTGAGATGGTTGGGTACGACGGCCCCATTTACATGACCCACCCCACCAAGGCCATCTGCCCCATCCTGCTGGAGGACTACAGGAAAATCACCGTGGACAAGAAAGGGGAAACCAACTTCTTCACCTCCCAGATGATCAAAGACTGCATGAAGAAGGTGGTGGCTGTGCACCTTCACCAGACAGTGCAGGTGAAAAGGCATTTCTGGTGTTGCAGGAGGCAAAACCCCAATTTTAATTGAAACTGTTGGCATTAATGAAGTGTTTTGCTCTGGGGGCAGGTGGATGAGGAGCTGGAGATCAAGGCCTACTATGCAGGCCACGTGCTGGGAGCTGCCATGTTCCAGATCAAGGTTGGGTGTGAGTCCGTGGTGTACACCGTGAGTATGCCCAGATTTAGAACGATTTCCCTCTTATTACCTCTGGATATTCCCAGATATTTGCAGATCAAAAATATCACTGGGTTTCTCTTCTCCCCTCAGGGTGATTATAACATGACACCAGACAGACACTTGGGGTAAGCAAAAAGCTGAATTTCTGTGAGTTTTGAGTATTTCTGACTGGAAGATTTCGGCACAGCTGCTGTTAAGAGTAGGGGCTCGGCAGCTTTGATTCTTTGGAATATTTAATGATGTCTTTGCTGGAAACATAAATGCAATTTTGAATTGTGAGAGTGAAGAGGTTTACATTAAACCTGCCAGACAGACCTTAATGTAATCTGAATACTCACATTTTATCTTCTGAATACTCACACCAATCTATATTTAGGGCTGTGTAATAATTGGACTTCAATGTTTGAAATGTCTTTCCATGGCATTTTTACTTTCTAAGAGATTATTAATCACAGACTTCAACCCTCAGTGTATTTTCACAGAGAGATTTATGATATTCCTGCTATTCAGGTGAACATTTTAATGCATTTAAAACTGGTGACAGACTGGATAAATATTCCTTTTCAAGGTCTGTAACCTCAATTTTGAGCTGGATTAATTTAAATGAACTGAAGCTGCCACAGAAGTCCCTTTATTCCTGTTTCCTATGGCCACAGTGACATTCCCCAGCCAGCTTGGAGACCTTCAGATCCAAAATGCCAGAATCCATCTCCTGATTTGCTTTTTGGTTTGAATTCCCTCTGTTCAGAGCTGCCTGGATTGATAAATGCCGCCCCGATCTGCTGATCAGCGAATCCACCTACGCCACCACCATCAGGGATTCCAAACGCTGCAGGGAAAGGGATTTCCTGAAGAAAGTTCATGAGACTGTGGAACGAGGAGGGAAGGTACAGTGACCTTTTCCACGGATCTGTTGCTCTCAGCACCTTGGTTTCAAATCATCCAGGAGAGAACAGAAATTCCCCTCGGCGCAGGGAGAGCCCTGCCTGTGACTTTCATTCCAAACTGCACAACGCATTCCTGGGAATTGAAAGAACATCAGGGAGCGAGAGGGAACTGAGGGCTTTGTTCAGAAATAATAACCACAGTGCATTTTATGCTGTTTGGCTTTCACAAATTCCACCTGAATTCTTAAATTCCACCTCCATTGCAGGTTCTCATCCCGGTTTTTGCCCTTGGACGCGCCCAGGAGCTTTGTATTTTATTGGAAACTTTCTGGTGAGTGCAGCCTGGGCATGTCCCACCTGCTTTTTGTCCTCCTTTGTGCTCCTCCTGTGTCTGATGAGTACTGGGAATGGCAGGAATTTGCTGCAGTGAGAAGGGCACTAAAGCCTGCACTGTTGCAATATTGATTTATGGCTCCTGAAAATAGGGAAGCACACGCCAAAAATCCCTTGGGAGACTCCCCAGCTTTATGGACTCCCAGCATGGATAGCCAGGATCTACTTTGCTCCTCACAGGTCACTTCTTTTCCAGGGAAAGGATGAACCTGAAGGCTCCAATTTACTTTTCCACGGGCCTGACAGAGAAGGCCAATCACTATTACAAACTCTTCATCACCTGGACTAACCAGAAAATCCGGAAAACTTTTGTGCAGAGGAACATGTTTGAGTTCAAACACATCAAAGCCTTTGACAGAGCCTTTGCAGACAACCCAGGGCCCATGGTAGGTGTGTGTTGGGGAGGGACCAGAGCAGGGCTGGGGGTCTGGGAGCTCTTTTATTCCAGAATGGTCCCAAATCCTGGTGGGAAAAGCACCCTGAGCATCCTCCACCCATCAGTCCCACCCAAAAAACCTCTCGTGGCCAGGCCAGCTCTATGAACATTAAAGTTCTTTCTGTTTTTATTCCATTGAAGGTAAAACACTCAGAGAAAATTAAAATTCTGCATGTTTGTATCATCTGCACATCCTGATTCAAACCAGGATTTTCTTTTCCACACAAGCTTTTATTGCTGCTTTAATTCTGGCTGGTTTATTTGCTACCTCCATAAAACCACTCAGAGTTTTCCATCAGAGGCTCACAAATATTTCCTAAAACTGCATCTCAGCTCCTGGGAATTTTAGACAGGGTGGGAAGAAAATCCAATAGCAAAAATCCTTATTTTTGTAGCGTTGCTGATGGGTATTGGTGGATGCTCTGCACAGATTTAGGATATTTATAGAAATAATGGAAAAAATTGTTTTCTGTGGTGATTTATGACACATCTTTGACTTGCAGGTGGTGTTTGCAACCCCTGGAATGCTCCATGCAGGACAGTCCCTTCAAATCTTCAGGAAATGGGCAGGGAATGAGAAGAATATGGTAAGAAATTGGTTCTTTGGGTGATGTTTTATGATGATGTGAGTCCTAAGGACTGAGGTTGTAGGAAAGGTTTTCCTGAGGAGCTGGAATTAAAGGACACAAATCCTCTTTGAACCAGGCCAGAGCTCTCCAAGCTCTCAGTTTGTGACTATTTTGAGGTTTAACAGCCCTGCCAGGCCCAATCCATGGAATTGTTGATTTTCCTGGTTTTTTTCCCAGGTCATCATGCCTGGCTACTGCGTCCAGGGAACTGTGGGCCACAAGATCCTCAGTGGGCAAAGGAAGCTGGAGATGGAAGGAAGACAAATTGTGAGTTTGATTTTCAATTTGGGGCAGGTTCTTGGCCTTGCAATGGGAATAGGATGGATCCAACACTGAAAATACCTCAAAATCTTTGGATTTGGAGTTGCACTTGGTTTTTTTTTCCCCTTTTGCAGTAGCAAAGTTGGACTTGTTTCTTTCCCCCCTTGCATTAATTTCTGCCATAAAACTTTGAGGGGCCCTTTGCTTCTGCCATAACACTTTGAGGGGCACTTTATAATGTTTAATATTGAGGCCCCATTAGGCAAATAGGTAAAAATTGCATCTATTTCAGCAGATTTGGATAATAAAACACCAGCTGACCTTAAATATTTGGGTTTTTTGTGTGACAAATACTGTCTGCAATGGGGCAGTGTGAGCCTTTGAGTTATGAAAGCTTTTTGTTAAGACAATTTAGGTTTTCTCCTTCCTCTTTACAATGAAATCCAGAGGGATCTGGGTCTGCCTGTGTGTGTGTTCCAAAGGAATTCCCAGTTCCCAACCCCTGTGCTCTGCTCCCCGCAGCTGGAAGTGAAGATGCAGGTGGAGTACATGTCCTTCAGTGCCCACGCCGATGCCAAGGGCATCATGCAGCTGATCCGCCAGGCTGAGCCCCGGAATGTGCTCCTGGTCCACGGGGAAGCCAAGAAGATGGAGTTCCTGAAGCAGAAGATCGAGCAGGAATTCCGTAGGTATCCGTGGGAGAGGAGGGAACGGCATCAAAGCTTTAAAATCACGTTTTTGATCCGCTGGCGCTCAGCGCAGTCAGGTGGGGTGGCATTTACAGCTCCCCTCAAGGAACTGATGCCTGTAACATCTTAATTAGCGTGAATTAAGCCCAGTTAATTGCAGTGAGCCCCTTGGACATGAATTAGGGTTGTTTTGTGCATTTCCAGCTGCCCCAGGGGGGCTGACAGGAGCTGTTCCCTTTGCAGATGTCAGCTGCTACATGCCAGCCAACGGAGAGACCACCACCATCCTCACCAACCCCTGCATCCCTGTGGACATCTCCCTGGGCCTCCTCAAGAGGGAAACAGCCATAGGTGACACTTCCCACCCCAATTTTCCTCCCTGCTGCCCTTTTTTATGGTGTTGGTGTTGGTAGAAAGGTGTAAATTTATATCGGATACCGTTTACAATCAATGTGCACACCGTGCCTGGTCTGCTACCCATGGGTGCTTGTGGCAGCTGGGTTTGGGAAAGCTGGAATTACTTTTATAAGATCAGTTTTAGAAAAATAATCTAATTCTCACATCAGGAAGCGCTCTGGGAAGAGAGGGAGTTGCTCTGGATCACTAAACATGATTTTTTAGGTGTCAGTATTTCTGATAATGGTTAAACACCGTTGATGAACTTTAACAGATAAGAGAAGAAAGGTGTAAAATTTTAATGTCTGAACCTCGGCAGGGCCTCAGAGCTCCAACCCCAGTCCCAGAGCAGCAGTTTTGGGTGAAAAACCAGCACCTCACGTTGTGTCTTTCTCCCCCTGGCCTCGCTTTAGGTCCTTTACCAGATGCCAAGAAGCCAAAGCTCATGCACGGCACGTTACTCATGAAGGACAATGTGAGTAAAAGAGTCCTTGTGCTTGTCTTGTGTCCTCTGAGGGTGTTTTGTATCCTCTGAGGGTGTTATTTTGTGTCCTCTGAGGGTGTTTTCTGTCCTCTCAGGGTGGTTTTTTTGTGTCCTGTGAGGGTGGTGTCACGTTCTGGGTGCACAAGGAACCCAAATGAGCGGCTCTGCTTCCTCACAAGGGAGATGCCAGAGGGGCAGTTCTTACTCTTCAACCTCATCTTTATTTTTAACCATCATTCCCCTACCAGAAGTCAAACCAACTGCCAGAGAGCAGCTTTATTTTGTTAAATATTTATTTATTATTATCAAGGTGGATGTTCTGTCCCAGGGTTCTCCCTCCCTTACAAACACACAGAGATGTTTCAGCACGGAAAGGGAACGGCCTTCCCTGCTTCCCCCGCCCCCAGGGCAGCAACACAACTCCACGAGGTTCAGAGGAGTGGTTTTTCCATGGATTTCTCCCTTTTTCCCCCAGAGTTTCCGGCTGGTTTCCCCCGAGCAGGCCCTGAAGGAGCTGGGGCTGGCGGAGCATCAGCTGCGCTTCACCTGCCGCGTGCACATCCAGGACCCGCGCAAGGAGCACGAGACCGTGCTCAGGGTCTACAACCACCTCAAGGGGTGAGCCCTGCTTTCCTGGGAAGGGTTTTTAATCCCTCAGGGGTGGAGCTGAGCTTATTCCCAGTCCAGGTGTAGCACAGATCCCCCTCCTTGGAGCTGGCTACAGCACAACCTTCAAAGTTGTTCTTCCCGACGTGCAGCTGCTGCATGCTGAGAGCTCTTTCCTCGGGAGGACAGCACTCAGATTGGAGCTGCAGAGCCTGGGAGAAACTCTGCAGGAATAATTTCTGTAGGAAATCCTCCATGATTAACACAAGCAGCAGAATAAGCTATGGATCAGCCCTGTTTTCCCTGCCTTGGGCAGAGGGTGCTGGCTCAGACACAGCCAAGACAGGAACAGGCTGAGGGTTGGGACAAAGATCCAGGGGTGACACAGCATCCCCAGTAAATCCCCTGCCTCCTCTCTCTCCAGGATCCTGAAGGATTACTCAGTGCAGCATCTCCCTGATGGCTCCATCACTGTGGAGTCCATCCTGATCCAGGCCACGGCACACTCGGAGGATCAAGGAACCAAAGTCCTGCTCGTGTCCTGGACTTACCAGGTGGGAATTCCTGATTTCTGACCTGAATTCCTTCCATTCCAAACCTTTCCTGCGCTGGGGCTGGCTGTGAGGGGCTTTGAAGGAGTTTCCCTGGAAGATGAGGGGAGTCCCTGCTGTTTTCTGACCATTTGGGGTTGAGGAGAAATGGTTTTACAGGAGCTCTCAGGGCCCACTGAAACAGAGGCAACTCTTGGCGTAATTACACTGAATTCCAGTTAATTAATTCAGTTCTCTCTGTGTTTTGAGCACTGCTGAGTATTTCACATGGTGTTTCTTACTGGGAAAATTTAAAACAAGTAGAAAACTCTGATCTTAACATTATTTTATTTCACAGTCATTCCATCACCTTCACTTTCTGTGCCTGGATTATTAAATCCTTTCTTGACAGCAAGGAAATGCTTTTGGAGGGCAAAGCAATAAAATCAGTGGTTCTTTATTCTGTGATTTCAAGCAAAAATGGGGCTTTTCCTAAAAGGAAACCCCTCAGCTCCTTTGAGAAGTGGGAGTTACAAAATATTGGTGTGAAAGAACACCCAGAAATGCACTTGTGGATTGTTTCAATTTCTGAACACGGCTCACATTAGATCTTGCAGGGTCCAGGAACTCTCTCAGTCCATTTCTAGGTACCAAAATTGAATTTACTGCCCCAGCTGGGACAGTCAAGAGGAAGATTTGGCTCTCATCCCATTTCTCTTTATCTTTTTAGGATGAAGAGCTGGGCAGTTATCTCACATCCCTCCTGAAGAAAGGGCTGCCCCAGAGCACGCCCTGAGAGCAGAGCCCAGCCCGGGGCGGGTCACAGAGTCAGATTTTATTTTGTTTACATTGTCAATGCTTTTTCTGGTTGGTTTTAATAAAAGAAGTCCAGTGTTTGTCCAATCCCTGCAGTGACACCTTTTCCCCCTTGGAAAAACCTAACCAGGGAGTCAAGAACCTGTTTTGAAACAGACCTGAGGAACAATTCTTGAGTTGCTTACACAGTGAAGTAAAAATTATTCAGCATTTTCTCCTCCCACAGCTCATTTCCCTTCAAATCCCAGCAGTGCTGACTGAAACAATTCAAATTCAAAGTACAAAAGCATAACAGAGCCTACAGAAAGTGTCAAACCCTAAATGTGCTGATTACCAAGCACCAAAACTCCTTTAATTCCCCATCCTTCCCTCAGGGACAGCTGCACGCAGCCTCCAACCCCATTTTTTTACCTTTTTTTACCAAGATTGTGCTTGGCTGATAAAACCAGTCCCCCTCCCGTGCTGGGAGGATTTTCCACTGCCTATAAATGGGATAAAAGCAGCAATTTCTGCTAAAGGTAAAGGATTATTTTGGGTCCATGCTCCCTCTGAGGCTCTCACAGTGCCAGGATTTTCACCAAACACTCCCAAGGAACACAGGGATAATCATTTTCCAGAGTTTAGAGAAGTTGGAGCTGATTTTCTCAGCAATATTTTAAAAAAATTGGCAAAATACAGGAAGGGAGAGGCCAGAGGCCAAGCTGGTGTTCAAGAACAACAACAAACACAACTCTGCACCCCCAAAAATCAAGCAGGGCAGAGCTTCAGCTCTATTTTAGTTGATCCCAGGCCCTTGGTTTGCTCCCTGCACAGCTCAGGGGGGGTCAGGGAGTGGCTTTGACAGATCAGAGCAGCCTCCCAGGGCCAAACCCCCTTCAGAACCCCGGGATTTTCCCCAAACCTGCACCCCCACTGCTCATTTCCCACCTCTTTCCCTCCCGTCCCTGCCCCAAGAGCACCAAAACTCGGCTGACTCGGGGCAGAAGCTGCAGCAGCGGCTGCTGAGCAAAGAGGAATTGAGAAATGCTCCAGTGGCACAATTACTGATCCCCCAAACCCTTCTGCCACAAAAATCCTGCTCCAGTCCAAGTCCAGGAACAGCACAACGTGGGGAAGCCAGCACCTGGGCACAGGGTGAATTTTAGGCTGCATTTGGAAATTCAATTCCTGATTTTTGTTAATCTGCTGCTCTCAGCTGCCCCCAGGCCCTTCACAAAGTTTTGGGGTGGTGTCTGAACAAGCAGAACTGAGCCTGTGCCTCTGTTACACCAAAACCTCACATCCTCTGGAGTAAACGCGGGTCTAAGCAGGTTTTAAGCCAGGCCTGTGGTTTTCTGGTGCCTCAGAAATCGCCCACAAATGACAAAATCTTCTCCAGAGTCTCACGTTTCACAGGGGATGGAAACTCAGCAGTTCTCAGAAGCCACGTGGGGTCTGTTAGTACAAGAAAAGGGGTGAGGAAAGGTCAGATAATTGTGTTTATATCGCCAAATGTGACTGGAAAAAATAACTTTTTGACATTTCAAGAGGACCACACAGCACAAAGAGCTGGGCCAGCTCCTGCAGGAACTCCCCGAGCCTGTGGGGAGAGGAGCTTGTTTACCACTGACTGATAAATCCTGGGATTTATCAAATATCTGCTCCCTTCTAAACGCCCATTAATCAGTGTCCAGCTTGGAGCCACATGCACTCGAGGCTGGAAACCTTGGAATATTCCTCGGGAAGCCAAGGGAGGATGAGAAGCCCCTATTTGGCTGTGGAATGTGGGCAGCAGCCTGGGAGGGAACAGGAGCCCTCCAAAACAGGGAAAAGCCCAGCAGGGCTGCCTGGATCCTCCAAATCACCCCTCCCTGGGAGGTGCTGCTTCCCAGGAAACAGCCCTGGCTCCTACCAACCTCAAAATTAACCAGAATGAGCCCAAACCATCACTGAACACAAAACCAGGAGGTGCCCTGGAGGCCTAGCCCAGGATCCAGCTCCCCCAAGGATTGTCCCAGTTTTCTGATCAAATCTCCAGCTGCCTTAACAGCCACCACATGAAAAAAAAATTTAAAAAAGGTTTTCCAGGCTTGTTTTTAAGGAATAGTGGGAAAGATCAGCTCTGCGTGTACCTGCAGTGGATCAGTTGATTCCATCCCCGTGGTTCTCTGCCCGGGTTTGTGGTCCCAGGAGGGGTCCCCGAAATTCTGGTCACAGATGGTGAACACCCTCTTAGACCTGGGCCTGAGCCTGAAGGGGCAGCGCCAGTGCCTGCTGGAGGAGTGGAAGTAGTACAGGAGGGGGTTCAGGCAGCAGCTGCAGCTCGCCAGGGCCGAGGTCACCCTCTGGATCTCGGGGATCAGGCTGGGGAACGGCTCCCTCTGGAGCACCCGGCTCCCCAGCAGGAAGCGCAGCAGCTGGGTGAGGTGGTGGGGCAGGAAGCAGAGGGCACAGATGCCCAGGATGATGGAGATGGTGCCCAGGGCCTTCCTCTTGGCAGCTCTGCGCCGGCTCTGCCAGATGCTCCTGGCCACCAGCGGGAAGCCGAGCAGGACGATGGAAAACGGGACGACCACCCCAAAAACGAAGGCCAGGATGGCGTGAGGGGCTGTGGGGTGAGCCCAACTCCCAGGGCAGCTCCCAAAGCAGGCTGTGCTGCTCCTCACCCCCCTGCTGCGCAGGGCCAGCGGGACAGTGCCACCAAGGGCCACCACCCACAGGGCTGTGGCCAGCAGCAGGTAGTGGGTGGCCCTGAGCTGGATGGAGGTGAAGGGGTGCAGCACTGCCAGCCACAGATCCGCACAGAGGCAGCCGAAAAAGGCGACGCTGAGGGAGATGTGGAGGCAGAACAGAGCCCCCGTGACGCTGCAGGCCGTGTCCCCGAAGGGCCAGGTGTCCCCACGCAGCTGGGAATGGATGTGGAGGGGCAGCACGCACAGGAACAGAGTGTCCAGCAGGGCCAGCTGCAGCAGGAGGATGTAGGAGTGGGACAGGGGCTTCACTCTGCAGGACAGCAGGGACAGGGCCAGGGCATTGCCCGCCAGCCCCAGCACCAGCACGGCGCTGTAGGTGACAGCAAACAGGGAATGCTGCGAATCTGCTCCCAAACCGGCTCCTGAGCTGGCATTTGTCCCGTTGGAACTTGGGAAATCTGTCCCACTGGAGACTCCCTCAGCCCAGGAACTCCCTGCCATGGCTCCTGCCGGAGAGCAGGAATTATTCCCTTCACGTGGGGTGAAGTTTAAGCCATCCCTCACTGCTGGAATTTTATTTCATCCCAAGCTGGGGAGAGCTGAAGTTTCACCCCAGAGCGATGCTCAGCCTGGTCGGGTCTGTGGGTCAGAGGCTTGGGGGCTTTGGATGGGAAGCAGTGTCCCTAAAAAGGAAAAAATAAACCATTTACACCACAAATATTTGCATTTTCCCAGTGGACAGAGCCTTTAGTGACATTAAAATCATCCCGAGGTGACAACACTGCAGTAACAGAGGAGCTGAGGGAAGGGGACAAGGGGAAATGTCTACACTCGGGGAATTTTCAGCACCCTAAACCTTCTCTGCAGAGGGAAACCACCACTCACCTGTTCCAAAAGCAGCCTGAAGGACTGGGGTTTGTGTCTGAAACAGGGGGAAAGAGGCACTGCACAAGCAGGACTCTCACTCAGGCCATAAACTGCACCCCAACCCATCAGAGAGAAAAGAAATCTGGGTAAATAAATCAAATTGTGGCACCTGAACAGAGCCCCTTGCAGGCAGTGAGGAATTAAAGTCACCTAAAATGTGCACAGTGGCCCCAAAACTGGGGCACTGAAAGCACCAAAGGCTGGGGGTGCTTTCCAGAGGAAACTCTGAATTCACACTTCCTGCCAAGAGTTGTTTATCTCATCTCGTGAAGTCAGAACTGCCCCAGATACACGAAACGTGAGAAAAGAGACAAAAAGAGACAAAAAGCATGAGAAAAACATGAGAAAAGAGACAAAAACATGAGAAAAGAGACAAAAACATGAGAAAAGAGACAAAAACGTGAGAAAAGAACATGAGAAAAGACAAAAAAAAAAAAGATAAAAACATGATAAAAGACACAAAAATCATGAAAAAAGAACATGAGAAAAGAGACAAAAAAACACGAGAAAAAAAATGAGAAAAGAGACAAAAAACATGAGAAAAGAGACAAGAAAAATTGGTTGCATTTTAAGCAGGCAAACACAGGTATCTTACACAGGTTTTGCACCCAAGAGCAAAGGCTTTGTAAACGCAGAGCAAAATGAACACCAAACCGTGGCTGAGAGATGAATTTAGGAGCTGAAACGTTCTCAATCTCAGAGTTTTGGCCCTGAGCACCCACCTGGTGCAGGTTCAAAGAGAGCTGGGGAGGGGTAAAATCCTCACAAGCTCCTGCTTCTCACCAGATCAATCCCCCAAATCCTTCCCCTCTAACAGGACCCCCCTTCACACCTTCCATCCTGAGAGTGGACAGACTTCTCTACCATTTCAAAAATACCAGGTCACCCCAAGTTCCAAATTCACTTTTGCTTCCCCAGAATTGCTTTGCTGGTTTTGGTTCTGGGTGGGTTTTTTGGGCCCCCCTGCACTCCTGTTTCTGGACAGTAATTTCATTTATAAGCACACTGAAAAGCCTCAAAATCCCCACTGGATTTGGAGTTCATGAAATCATTCAATTTTTCCATGTAAACCCGAGGTTGAGTCTCTGAACTTTGGTCAATTTGTTTTTTTTTTTTCTGATTTTAAAGCATCACTGTCAATCTCCCCATGGAGGGGGTGCCCGAATTGAATCAACTGAAGAGACCCAGTAATGCCACAAAACCAACAGGAAAAGAATGGAAAATCCCTCTGGTAATGAGGATTAATGAAGGACATAAAAACTATTTGGACTTGGAGTTTGTGCAGAAATTCTCTGCTGAGGGTACAAAGGGCATCTCCTTTCACTCAGTGCCTTCAGGTTATTTTTAACAGCTGCTCTGGGATGCAAAAAAAACAAAATAAAACCCCCTCAATAGCTCTTTCTGCAGAGTTTGCCAGGTAATTTACTCCTCAACTCCTGCCTGGGCAGATGCTCAGCCACTAAATTTGGGTTTTTATCGGGCCAGAAGTTGAGAAACAAGTGCAGAAACATCAGTTTCAGGTTATTTCTGCACCGCGGCTGTCAAAAAGCGGAGACACCTGAGCCTGCAGCTTGATCAACGCCCGAACTGGATGAATCTTATTCTTTTTATGCCCTGGGAAGAGTAAAATAATGGATTTAGACAGAAACGGGACTTACCAGAGCTCAGGTTTGGTGCAGGAGGGGCCTCTCCCAAACCCCCCTGGAGCCGTGAGGTCCCAGCCCGGCTGCTCGGGGGCTCTGCCACTGCTGCTCTGCAGAGAAACCACAGGAAGCCACCAAGAGCCGTCACTGAGACGTCCCCCAAAACCGGGCAGGGAGCTCCAGTGGGGCTTTGGCGCTCCCCAAAAATCCCCTGCAGGAGGGAAGCACAAGAATCCCACCCGGAGCCCCTCCTGCCCCCCTGGAACCACCCCATGCCTGCTCCCAGCTGGGCCTGGAGCGGCATTCCCACTTCCCTCGAAGGGAGGGCGGGCCAGGGAACGCCGCTGCTCCATTTCTCGGGCAAATTCCTGGCTGGAAACACGAATTCGGGTTTGGAACAGCTGGAAAACCCCCGATTCCCTGCGCTGATCCAGCAAGGCTGGAGCAGGGAGCACGAACAGGCCCCAGACAGCTCCGCCTCTCCGAGGCAGAGAGCAGGGCTCCCCCGAAGCCGTGCTGGGAATTATTCCCTGAGGGCATAAAGAGCTCCAAGGGGAGCCAGGAATCTCCGTGGCAGAGAGCAGGGCTCCCCCGAAGCCGTGCTGGGAATTATTCCCTGAGGGCATAAAGAGCTCCAAGGGGAGCCAGGAATCTCCTCTCCCTTTCCCTGTCCAAAGGAGGTGTGAGGCAAAATTGCTGCCCGGGACAGAGCGGGGAAGGGAGGCACCACTGACCCCCAGATTTGGGACATCCCCTGTCCTGTGCCAGCGTCACCCACTCGATCCCCCATCCCAAATCCAGGGTGGCCTTCAGAGGGGTCAGGAAGAGCTGCTGCTCCCTCCAGCACAAAACCTGGGAAATTCAGGGCCCTCAGGAGCCCTGACCAACTCTGTGAGGGAAAAAAACTGCAGAGACAAAGGGGAGATCGCTCTGGAGGTCCCAGACTCCCCAAATGCTTCCACTGCGGGAGGGTTTCACTTCAGAACTCGACATTTTCACCTTTTCTGTATTCCTGCCATTCTTCCAGTCATTTTCTAACCAGGACATGCAGAGGTTCTGGTGTCATTCCCGAGGAAAAACCCCACGAGTTGCCCAATGTTTATTTTACGGCCTGGGCAAGCAAGCAGAGCGGAGTGGTTAAAATAAAATAAAGAAAAATATGAGCTCCCTGCCCTGCGGGAGTGATAGCACCACAAGGAGCTGAAGGATGAAGTAAAAGCTGCTGGGAGATGGGGAGAGGAAAAACCTGAGCACTTCCAGAGGCTGTTTCTGTCAATCCCTCACCAAACAAAAGCAGCTCACAAAGGGAGGAGAGGAAATGCTGCATTTTCTCCCCTCTCTCAGCCTGCCTTCCTCCCACACAGCCCACGACAGGAAAAAACACCCCGAAATATGAAAAATACCCAGTCCCACTCCTTCCTCCTCCTGAGCAGAATCTCAGAGAGAAGCCAGAAGAAAGAGAGCAGCACAAAACTGTTCTTCCTTCTCCCCTGGCAGCGACAAAGGCCAGGCAGCTCCTGCAGGCACAGTCAATGGTTTTTATTGAGATCCCTTGGCCAACCTCCACCCCACAGCCACAAGAGTCCTTTCAGCTCAACCCACAGAGCTCCTCTTCTGCTGGGGCACTCGGAGCGGCCAGATCTGAGGGGAGAGGAAAAAGAAAACATTGATTATGGGGAGAAGATGGCCCCGAAACCACCTGAAAGCACTCGAGATCTGCTTCACTTCCCCCTGGCTCCCTCCCCACTGGCAAGGAGAGGGACAAAACCAGCAGCTGCCTTTGCAGGCCGAGCTCAGAGCTGAATTCCAGCTCCCTGCAGTGCTCCTTGTTCCTCCCCTATCCCTTCTGGCTTCCTCCATCCCAGCTGGATGTCTGCTGAGCCTGGGGAAGCTCTGAGGGTGGTGAGAAGTCCTTTGTATCCCCGTTTCCTGGGCTCTGGATGAACCACAGGCAGCTCAGTCGTTGCAGTTTGAACTCCTGCTGTCCCTGTCGGGGATGTCCAACTTCCATTTGCTGTTTCTGCAAATCTGACCCACTTTTTTTAGGCTAAAAAACTCAAATGGCTCATCACGGAAAGGTCTGGATTAGGAGGGACCTTAAATCCCATCTCATTCCACCCCTGCCATGGGCAGGGACACTTCCACTACCCCAGGCTGCTCCAAGTCCTGTCCAACCTGGCCTTGGGCACTTCCAGATTAGCTGCTGTTAAATTAAGAGAATTTTTACATTAATAGAAACAAAAGGATGCTCTGCTCTGCCCTCCAGCCTCCTAAATTCCATGGGAGAAGTGAGGGAACAGAACTGGAGCTGCAGATCCCACAGGAGATCTGGATTCCAGGCACGCCCTGGGACAGGACAAGAATTTGAAGCATCATTCGAAGGCACTGACAAGAAAATTCCCTCTCGTTAACCCGCAAGGGAAGAGGGAAAAATTCCCTGGTTTTCCCCATCAACTGCTGCGAACGCCTCTCCAACCCCTCACCTGCACTGTGATCTTTACTGGATGATTTTGTCAGGTCCCTCCCAGCTCTCTGTGGGTGCCAGCGCAGCTCGGGGGCGACGCGGCTCCCTCGGATCCCATTCCCACAAAAGCCCTTCCCGGCTGGCACCCACCTGCCTGGCTGTACTCCACGGACTGCAGGAAGAGCCCCGAGGCCGGGGCCATGGCGTGAGGGGGGAAAGCCCGGGCATCCTTCACCTCCAGCAGCTCCTGGATGTCCCCAGGGGCCAACTTCCCCTGGCCCACGGCAACCAGAGCCCCGACCATCCTCCGCACCTGGGGAAACCACAGCACACGGTCCCCGAGCTGCCCCTGGAATACCGGGGAGGAAATTCTGCTTTCCATCAGCAAAGGATCAGTCTTGACCCTCCTTTTAGGTCTGAAGCGCCCCAGTCACAGCCTGGACTCGCCCATCACAGTCCTGGCTGCTCCTGGTGTGCCTCTGGCGTCCAACACCGCATCCAAGGAGCGTTTTAGCCCCTGAGCCACCCCCAGACAGCCCAAAAGCTGCAAGAAAAGGTGTTTTCCCCCTTCCAGCAGGGACTGCAGGGCTGGGGTGACATCCTCAGCCTGCCTGCAATGTGCAGTGGCATCTTCCACTGACCAGAGCTGGGGGACAAGGACAATAAACAGCAAACTGACCCCATTTCCTTCCATTATTCCCTCTCTACCACTGAAGACACTCACAAAGGTCTGTAAATCATCTCCAGCTGCACTGAACTGCCTCGGAGCAAGTTCTGTCCTCACCTGTGGGAAGGAGCTGAGCTCAGGGTGGGTTTTGTTTCAGAAACAGCAGCACTGAGGCAGCTCCCGTGCTCCCTGCAGGCTCCTCACACAGCAGCAGTGCTGATTTCAGCTGGGGACTGCGTGGGAGCTTGGCTTTGTTTGGCTTTTCTCTCAGAAAGCCAAAGAAGAGGGGAAAAAAATATCCCCCAAGAAGGGCAGCCCACCAGCAATCTGGGATTTCACAATTTCACACCCCCCTCTGCTGTCCCAGCTTCCCCTCCCGCCCTCCACACGCAGCAATTCCAGGCCTGCTGGGTGGGCAGAGATCTCACACTCAGTGCTCACCTCCTGCACAAACACCTCTCACTGCTCAGCATCCTCCTGCCTAAAAAAAAATCCCTCCTGGATCCTCAGGAGCTGCTGCCTGAGGGCCAGAACTCGGGGCTGCCAGTGCCACCTGCACCCCAAATGTGGTTCTCCATCCCCAATTCTCCCCCTCCAATTCTCCATCCCCAATTCTCCCCCTCCAATTCTCCATCTCCAATTCTCCACCTCCAATTCTCCCCCCCCAAATAATTTTCAATTCTCCAACTCCAATTCTCCATTTCCAATTTTCCACCCCCAACTCTCCCTGTGTGGTGACCACATCCATCCCTCATCTGGACTAAACAAACATTCATTCCATTCATGACCTTTCCAGACTCTCCAAAACCCTCACTGCAGTGCTGGAATGAATCCCTGGGCTGCGTTTGTGACCCTTTGACGTTTAAAAAAGAATAAATCAAAGCCCACTGAGCAACCTGGTTGTGTTTATCACTTAAAAAAGTCCCAACAATCCAAGGTGTTTTTATCCAGAGGGAAATTCTGGGATCTTGGAGTGCCCAGAGGGTTCAGAGCAGCTCAAATCCTCCTCCTCTGTTATTTTATCCACCCTCGCTAGAGGTCATTGCATGCCACGACTTCAGCTTTGATGCCTCCACACTGGGAATTAGCCAGGAAAAAGCAGATTAACGGCACTCAGCCCAAACATCCCCGGGCTTGGTGCCTCCCCACTTCAGCAAAAAATATCCACACTCAGCTTTTGGGGTGGTTTCACCTTTTTCTCCAGTAAAAACCCCCAGGCTGAGGTGAGATCGAGGTGTCCGAATCCCATCCCACGCCCCAGTGTCCCCTGTGAGGCACCTGAGGTGAGGATTGGGCGTGCCTGGTCCCTCTGCAGTGCCACTAATTAACATTTCCCTTCTAATTTTTCCCTTTCCATGCTCTAAATGGCTCCCAGCAAGATTTTTCTCGTCACCAAATCCCTGCCCATCCATCCCTGCTCAGATTTGCTGTCCTTCCCTTGCTCCCCCTGCCAGAGCCTCGCTTGGCACGGGATAAAAACCCACAAATCTGGGTTGTCAAAAGATCAAAACAGAATTAAAAAACAGCTGCTTGCCGTTCCCACAAAACACCTCCCTCTCCTCCAAAAAAACCCCAAACCCTCTCCTGCCTTTCCCTGCTCCAAGGCCAGGAGAGCTGGGAATGATTCCTCAGTTTGGGAAGAGCTGAGGGCACAGCAACACCCCCCTCCCCCAGGAATTATTCCCAAAAGAATCCAGGGGAGAGTTTTGTGGCAGAGGGGAGAACTCCTGCAGTTCGTGCAGCACAGCTGGATCAGCCCTTCCCAAAAAAAGCTGGGGAATGAAATTCCAGGCAGCTTTTGCCGGGCCCAGAGCCACTGAGCAGAGCAAGAACACTGAAAAGAAGTTTTACCACTGCAAAGGAGAGAGATTGTGAGAAACACGACTCTACCCATCCTTCCACACAATTTTGTGAGGATTTTAGGCACAAATTTAGGAGGTTTTGGTTTTAATGGATCAAATAAAGAGCCCAGATCCTCATCCCTCCAATTCCTGTGAGCGTCACACAGCTGGAGCACTGCTAAAATAATCAACTTTTAGAATGGCAGCACCAAAATTTGGGCCTTGCAGCAGCTCCAGGCAGTACCTGTCGGTAAAGGAAGGCTCTGCTCTTGAACTTCACCTCCCAGAACTCCAGTCCCCTAAAAAAAAAAAAAAAAAAGGCAAAAAAAAGGGCATTTAAATCCAATTTCAAGCAGTTCTTTCACCCACGAGTCACAGGTGAGCGTGAGTAATTAACCTGCACTGCCTCAATTAAGCTGAAACAGCACCTGGGACACCCGAGAGCTCCTTTTCTGGGACACAATTCCTTCCTACAGGTGAAAAAAAGTCTGATATTCACATTAAATATATAAAAAAACCCCACACAAATCGAGGTATCACACATCAGAGAGGTCCAAACAGCCCAGGAATGAGCATCCCAAAATTCCATCCTACTTAGAATTCACTTTAATAAAGGGAACAATAAGAGAGACACTGAAAAGTCAGTGTAGGGAGCTGGGTTTTTTCCCAGATTTACAGACAAATCCCTGATTTTGGACATCCCTGGTGTGAAATGTTGGCAGCTCCTGCCCCCAGATCCCACTTTGTGCCAGGAAATGAGGAGTTTCCATCACCTCCATCCCATCAAATGCCCCATACACCGTGGCCATGGCTCAATTCAGAGCTGGTGCTTGGATAAAAAGACTTTTTCCCAAAAAGGGCCAAATTCCCCCTCTCTCCACCTCCTTTATCCCAGATTTTCCTGCCCTTGTTGCCTTAAAATCTATTAAGCTCCACAAGAAGGGTGAAAATCCTTTAGGAAAAATATCCCAGAGGCTTTGAAAGAGAACAAACCCCTTTTTTTCAAGTGGGAAATTCCATTTTTCCTGTCAACCTCACGGATTTAAAAAATCCCAGCTGTGATTTTCTCCCAGCTGGCAGCAGAACCCAGCACCTTGCGGGGAATAAAAAGATGCCCTGCCCCAAGCCAGGTGACCGAGTGGGCACATCCTGAGCATTCCAAAGGGTTTTTGGGACACTCCACTCCACTTCCAGCGTTGCTCAGCAACTGGGGGTGATGGGAGGAATGGTTTTCACATCTCACAGTGGTCAATTCAGGAAAGGAAGGGAAGAGCTGGGAAGAAAAGCTGCTTTATGTGACAAAACTGTGGTTTGTCCCTCTGTGATTCCTCCTCTGGGACAGAAAATAAACCTCCTTAGATCAGGCAAAAAAAAAAAAAAAAAGAGTTAAAAATTCTATTTATGAGCTTTTTCCACTGTCCCCAGCCCTTTAGGAACAGTTCGTTCTCCTGCTGCAGTGAAAAAATCATAGTATTTGATAAAAATCAAAGTATCTGAGGGGTTTTTGCTGGTTTTATTTGCAAAATGGGCAAATAAACCCTGAGCCCCATCAGAGCAAACGGGAAATTTGTACAGATTAAAAGGAACCAGGACACTGGAATTAAAAAAACCCCGAATAAACAAAGGAACAAAAGAGCCCTCACATTTAAATCTGACACAAAGCCCCAAACCCCACAATTTTTTTCCTTTTAAATCAGAAAACTCAGGGTTGTGGTTATTACTGAAGTATTCCAAGAGAGTTAAATGCCATCCCCTTCAGCCTAAACATTCATTAAGTGAATTTATATCAATGCATTATAAAAATGACTCACTATAAAACACAGGTTTGGCTTCGTGTGTCACCAAAACCAAAAATATCCCAGCAGGAAGGAGCTTGGTGGGTTCATTCCCATTTTTTTTTTTAGGGTTGCTTCCTGTCTCTGAGCTGTTCCTGGCCTCGTGTGGGATGGGTTTGTGCAGCAAGTTATGCAAAGAATGGCAATTTCCCCGTTTTCCACTAAAATTGAGGAATTGAGTTGAGTTTTAAATCTCAGAGGAGCCAACTGGGCTGGATTTGAAGGTCCAAAGGGGCTCCCAGGGCATCTCCACAGGGTGATTTCCAGGGGAGCTCAGGGCTCTGCCACTTCCTGAAGGACAAAAAAAATCCCGTGGGTGAGGAATTTCGCTGTCCCCTGCGTCCCTTTTCCCGTGGGAATGGTGGATTTTAGCTCCAAGAAACAGGGAAACGTTTCCAGCTGCCCATTCCCACCTGGAATTACTAAAATGACCTCAATCACTTCTGTGTTCTGGCACCAACACGAGCAGGAAAAGCAGGAATTGGAAAAGATGGAAGGAGCTGGGATGGAACTGAAAGACCAGGAGAACTCGGGGCACACAGATCTCTGTGTTTTTCTAAATCCCTTCCAGTTTTGAGCTGAAAAATGGCAGAACTGGGGAAAGGAGCGGTGTTTGCAAACCACTTTTGAGGTCTGAAGCTTTGGAGCGTGGCTCTTGCTGTTCCAGCTCACAAATGTCCAAATTTAATAGAGATCCTTGGGAAAACTCCCCCAAGAAAAGGGGTTTTTTCCCAATTAAAAAGCACAAAAATGTAGTTTGAGACAGCTTTGCTTTCAAGCTGAGACACCACAGAGAGAGAGAAGGCAGCAGGAAAGCAAAAATCATGTTCAGGTGATAAATATCCATGACCTTTCTGGGAAAAAACTCCACTTTCTGCTTAATTCAGCCACTTAATTTCAATACTTGCAAGACCTGGCCCCGAAAGAACCTGATCCTCAACTCCCTTTTGTTTATGTAACGACTGAGGAATATTGGATTTCCCTTCACCAACACCCCCTGGGAAGGCAGTGGGAGTTACTGGTGTGAACTGGGTGGGACCTGCAGCACTGACCCAGGCCTCGGCTGGGTGTTTTTCCCTCTATTCCCAACTTTTAGGCAGAGGAAGGGAAAAAAAAAAAACCCAAACCCCAATCCCTCGGCAGAGGTGGTTTTTAGCCACCAAAACGAGCGTCAGTGCTGCAAAAACACCTCAGAGGAACTGCTCCCTGCCAAATCCCACACTCCAGCTCGTCACATCCGGCTTTTCCAAGTCCAAACAGCTGGAGCAGCTTCCCTGCCCTCCTCATTCCTGCTCATCCTTTTCCCTCAGGACAGTGGGGAAGAGAGCGGGAGAAATGTCCTGTCCCAGCTGTCCCTCGGCATGGGGCGAGCAGGAAATCACTTCCCAAAAAAAAACCAGCTCGGGAAGCAGCTTTCCAGGCCAAACCGAGTGCCTGGACTCTCACCTGTGCTCGTAGTGGTGGGACAGGAATCCAGGAGCAGGCTGGATTTCCAGCTGGAGCAGGGTCCTGACAGGGCACTGGAAAGGGGTCTCGGAGTTGAGCGAGCGGAAGGTGCTGAAGTCGTGGGTTCCCAGCAGGAATTTTGCTGCTTCCCTCATGGCCTGGATGTCCAGGGGGCTGGAATCCAACAGAGAAGGTGGGACCAGGAGGTTGGGAAGGGCTCAGACCCCGAGGAATTAAGCCAGGCTCAAACCCGGCACGCAAATCCCACATTGAAAGGCATTTTCCAGCTTGGAATGGCCCAAACCACAAACACGGAGGCCAAAATGACCCGAGGTCTGCAGGAATTCAAAGCCCAAGGCTCTTCCCAAACTTTTATCCTGCTCTGCATCCCAGAACAGCCCTGCTCCAGTCGCTCTGCCCCAATTCCTGGCTGCAGCACGAGAGCCGAAACGCTCGGCAGTGTGTGCAGCTGATAAACTCAAAAAGATGCTGCCAGGTAAGAAAAAAAAAAAATCAAAATATCAAACCTCGTGGTGGTTCTCCAACCTCTGGATTTGTCCCCAGCCCAGAGCTCTGAGTGCTGCTTGGACACCTCCAGGGATGGGGCCTCCAAACCTCCCTGGGCAGCAATTCCCATGTTTAACAACCCTCCCCTTTCCGTGGAGAAATTCCTCCTGATGTCCAACTTGAACCTCTCCTGGTGCAACTGAGGCCATTCCCTCTCCTCCTGTCCCTGTTCCCTGTCCCAGAGCCCCACCTGGGGCTGTCCCCTCCTGTCAGGGCGTTGTGCAGAGCCACAAAATCCCCCCAACCCCCCTTTCCTCCCTCCCCACAGCGCTGATCCCCTGATTTTCCTTCCAGAGCATTGCTGAGGTCTCTCCCCAGGGAGACTGACTCACCCTCCTGCAGGAGCCCAGCACAGATCCCGCTCGAACACCGGGATTTGGGAGTAGTGGGCGCAGCCCAGCAGCAGCCGGTAGATGTAGGTCCTGGAGCGGGCACAGAAACGGGCGTGGAAGGTGCTGGGCACTCGCTGGGCACTGAGGATGCTGGGGGACAGAGGGGACGGGGTCAGAGGGACGCAGGTGCCACGCTCGAATCCAAAGGCTTTTCCACTGTCAGCACACGGATGGGAACGGGAATGTGAAGCCATGCTTAGGATGGATGGAAGATCACAGAACTCTGGAGTATTTGGGTGAAGGGACCTTAAAGATCATCCAGTGCCACCCCTGCCATGGGCAGGGACACCTTCCACTGTCCCAGGTTGTTCCAACCTGGCCTTGGACGCTTCCAGGGATCCAGGGGCAGCCACAGCTTCCCTGGGAAATCCATTCCAGGGCCTCCCCACCCTCTCAGGGAAGAATTCCTTCCCGGTATCCCACCTAAAGCCACTCTCTGCCAGTGTGAAGCCATTCCCTGTGTCCTGTCAGCACAGTCCCTGAGGAAACATCTCTCCTGAGGGTCACCCAGCACCTTGGGACGCTTCCCCCTCTGCTTTTGCAGACCCCAAACTGAGAGGGAAGGACCCCCCCAAGGACAGCCCCCAAAGGAAGCTCCTGCAGCACACGGAGATGGTTCAAAGGTGGTCACTTCCCTCCCACCTCCCCTCAGGACCTCCAGGACTTTGTGCAGCCAGGAAAATCCACCAGCGAGGTGGGATGTGAGTGAATCCAGCAGAATGCTCCATGGGAACCCTCTCATTCCACGGCGACAGTCCCAAAAAGCCACTCCCTGCACATATCCATCTCCCACTGACCCCAGGCAGCTCCCACTGACCCCAGGCAGCCCAAGAAGGAGCTTCCCAAGCAGCTGAACTTCCATTTCTACTTCTACAGGCAACAGGGAGGAGGTTCCCTGTTTCTCCAACCCAAAAACTGCCACCACACACAGCCTGGGAGCCGGAAAGGAGGGCACAGAGGCTGTCAGACAGAAGTCTCCCTGTCAAGGAAGGAAATGCAGCTTCCCTGAGTTCCTGCACCTCTCCCCAAAGTGTTGTCATGCACTGGATGTGACTCTCCCTGATCCCAAAGTTCTGGTGCTCCCCATCCTGCAGGAAAAAGCCAGCAGGGAGTCCCTGCACAGAGCCACAGCCCCTGCAGGTGCTGCCTTAGAGGGGACCTCTCCTTAGAAGGGAGCTTTTCTCCTGCTGTTTTGCCTTCCTGCCTTTGGAACTCAGTGAGGAGAAGGGAGCCAGGGCAGCCAAAAAAACAGGATAGATTTGGGACCACAAATGTCTTTATTTACTTTAAAAAAGGTTGGTGCTCTGGGGATTTTTGCCAGCTCAAGGGCCTCTGGCTCACAGCCCTCCCCTGGCTCAGACCACAGAGGGAGAAATTAAAGCTGAGCCACAAAGATTTGCAATAACAAGCCCAGGAGTTGCTCTGCTGCTGTAAAGCACCAGGAGAAATGCAAACTCCATCCTCCAGGCCTGCAGTGGGGTTTGAAGCCAGGACCTCCAGCCTCCTCTAAACACAATAATAAACTTATTACATTTATTTCCCTCTGTCTGCATGCCTCCACAAGCACACGATCTGTCTCGAGCTCCTCCTGTTAACACTTGGGTGGTTTTTATTAAATAACCACCCTTTTAGGAAGATTCTTTCAGAGGAGCCTATTTCTGCTCACATAATTCCTGCTGCAATTGTTCCTTTTAGCCAGGAATGTTTGTCCAGAATTTATTCCAGCAGCTGCATTTCGGGCCTTGCTGAGATCCCATTTTTAAAAAAACGGGTGAATGATGGTGAATAAAAACCTGTGGCATTTCTTACCTTTCCAACAGAGCCTGAATTCCAGGGGTCAAAGAGAAAAAAGCTCCGAGACATTTAACTAGAAATGGATTTCATGAGACAAAAATCATCCTGCCCTCCCCACTGAACAGAGAATCTAAACCCCAACTTGCAGGAGGTGGGAGGAATCCCAGCTCTGCCTTGTCACTCAGACAACTTTTATTGTGTGGTTACAAAACCAGAAACAGGAGGTGTGAGACTCCTACACTGCCAGTCCTCCTTCAAGGACAGCAAAGTCCTCCTAAAATGACTCCAGCTCTGAAATACTCCCTGATTTTTGGGGGGGACAGGATCCTTTCAGATGTGTTTTGCAATTTTAAGGGACAGAGCAGCGACAGGAGAGACCGTCCGGCCACAAAGGGGGATTTGTGGCTCCGGGCACACTCAGCCAGCCTGGAATCCTGTTTCCCTTCCAAGCTCCATCCACAACAACGTGTTCCCACAAAGATCCCTCTCTCCTTCAGCCCCTGCTTGCAACCACACCGAAGTTCTGAGTTTTCTCTGCAGCATGAGCAGAGAATTCCTGCTCCTGGCACAGGGATTTTTCCAGAGGGAGGGCTGAGGACGTGCAGGCTCAGGCCCGGCACCCTCTGCTTAACGGGAAGCAGGTGAAGCAATTTTGGGAAGGCTCAGCCTTGGGGAGAAGGAAAAGCTGGGCTGATAGACTCAGACTA
This sequence comes from Struthidea cinerea, assembly GCA_013397865.1. Classification (NCBI taxonomy): domain Eukaryota; kingdom Metazoa; phylum Chordata; class Aves; order Passeriformes; family Corcoracidae; genus Struthidea; species Struthidea cinerea. Next base: position 1,209,978 of record VZTI01003483.1, read on the forward strand.
ACTGAGCAGGGCTGCATCCGATAGGAAGGCATCACCTCCTTCTGTGAGCAGGCTGTCTTTCCTATGTAAACTATTTTAAACAAGGTCACAGTTCCATAAACTTCTTGCACCTGCAGGCTGCTTTGCAAGATTGTTATGGCTTTGACTTTGAAAATATTATGAAATAGGTATCTTAGGACTTGGCCAATCCTCTCAAGGGGTGGATGGCCGAGGAACCAATTACCTATTGCCACTCAACACACTTTTTGTGATCTATCCTATAAAAGTAGTCAGAAAATTATTAAAGAAAAGCTTCAGCTTCCACTGTTCATGAGCCTGGGCTCTGTGGCGTTTTCTTTATGCGCCTCGGACGTAACAGCGACAGCCCTGCACGTTTAGAGCTGGATTTGGGGCTCCCCAAGCTCTGGAAAACAGGAATCCTCACTGGGAAAGCCAAGAGGAGATGCAAGGCTGATGTCAGGCTCCAAACCCCAGGCCCTGCTCTGTCAGCATTGGGGCCAGGCCTTGTTCCACAAAGGAGAGACTAGGAAATAAAGCAGGGAGTGGACTTCCCAGTCATGCTGCTGTTCTCACAACAGCCCAGATTTGGCTTTTAGCCCAAAAAAATCCCAATTTTTTCACTCAATCTACACTCGAACCTTAAAAACGCACCTGTGGGGAAGGACACACGAAGTGACAGCCGACAGAGACCTCGGGAAGAAAAGCAAAGAAGGCGAAATTCCACCCATCTTTTGAAACCTTCACAAGGATGTGGTGATTATTTCTGCAACCGAGGCACGCTCCTGGCAGAAACTGCTGCTTTCACCATCACTTGCTGGGTTTGATGCAGAATCAACTCCCCAAGGAGCAGTAACTGAGAGCTGTCACGCTCGTGGCAGCCCAGGGCATCCAACCCTTGCGTGGTGACACCGAACTGCCACAACTCCTCTTTCTTAGGGGTGCCAGCAGCTGATCCCACAGCAACTGCAGTGGCACAAAGTTGATTTTAAAGTGCCAGGCCAGCAGCAGAAACAAGCTCAAGGGAGTGATTTGCCAACAGAAAACAGGGGGGAAAAAAAAAATACATCCCATGGGTGAAGGTGGGAGCTCGTTGCTGCATCTCCTCCCTCCCCCAAAAAAGCCAAAATGAAGGATTTTTGCCTCTCCACCGACTCACCGGATGGGCTCAGGCTTGAGGTGGTAGTTCAGCCCCTGGACAAGCTGCTTCCCACTGAAAGCTGCCTTCCCTGGAGCCCTCTGGATGTCCAGGTGGGCGGCGTTGGCCAGCGCGTGGACGCCGGAGTCCGTCCGGCTGGAGATGTGGAACTTGATGGGAGCGCTGGGCCTCAGGTTCTGTGCCGCCTTCTGGAACCCAAAAGAAGGGGGAATTCAGCAAAGCCTCAGGGAAAACACCCTCCTCCTGGCTGACCACACCTCTTTGGGGCTCCCAGAGGAGTTTGGAGTTGCTGTGGGCTGAAAAGAAGTGATGGAGAGGAGCCTGTTTGGGGGATTTCTCCTAAAATCAGCGGTTGCTCAGCTTTTACCCTGAAATCACCTCACACAGAACATCCAAAATGCCGCAAGAGCTTCCCTGGGTGCACAAAATAAAGTCAAAACTACTCATCTCTCTATCCTCTGCTTTGTGTCCTGTGAGCTTCCTTAAAGTGCGCAAAATAAAGTTTAAAACATTCATCTCTTTACTCTCTGCTTTGTCTCGTTGAGTGAGGGGGAAAGAAGACAGAGGATCACCCATTTCAACCCAAACCCCAGGCCCTCCGACAGAAAATCCAGTGAAAATCACTCCAGGGAATAAATGAAACATCTGAAAGAGTGAAAAACCACAAGAGAAGGCAGAAAACCAGAGGAATGACTCGGAATTTCCTTCTACTTCCCATCCCCACTCCCGAGCACTGAACCCAGTGGTTTTTATTGGCTTTTAATTGGGTACAAGAGTCAATAAAGTTCGAATTGCTGACTCACAAATACCTTCCAGACTCCTGCTGGAGCAGTCAGGATTCCGAGCTCCCAGAAACGTTCCGTGAAAACGCACAGGGAGGCAGAGAAAAACGTAACCAAGCTGCAGGGGGAGGCCTGGGAAACAGAACCAGACTGCTTCTCCCCTTCGTAATCCTTCCATTTGGAGCTCACATGTGGTTACAATTAGCAGGGGAAAACCTTTATTTGTCACCCTCAAGCAGAGAGGAGCAGACAGAAAAGAAACCGTTTCCTGCAGCAGCCCTTGGCTTGTGCCTCAGCAATTTGTCTGAGAGCAGAAGTTGATTTTTAAGAGCGAAGTTGCTCCAAAGATGTTCGGGTTTCGCAGGCTCCTCCCTCCCTCTCTCCACCCTCTTCTCCCCCTCCTTCCTCACCAGACAAAAACCAGCCAGTGGAAACAAGAGTTGAGAGAGAGAAGAGGAGATAACATGGAAAACATCCTCTTTTTTTTGGCTACAGGCTGGGATGCAGCGCTGCTTTGGATCCCACAGCGCATCCCATCTCCGGCTGGATAATCAGGAGCCAAGCTGGATAATCAGAACACTGGATTTCTCCACTGGACACCAGACTGGAGAGGAAAAGAGGAGCAGAATCCCAAGTAAATCTGGTTATTTCCCCTGCTCAGCTCAGCCAGCAAATCCACAAAGGTGCAGGATTGGGTGACACCTTCCACAAATGGGATTTTCACAGCTGCCCCTCTCCAGCAGCTTTTTCCCACCTTTCTGAGCATCCAAAGGAGGAATGTGACCCCCATCAACACCAAACCCCAGCCTGTGAACCTGAAAGCTTTGTGGAAATACACTGGTACAGAAAAATGAACTGATAACGTTCTACCAACTGCTGCCTCCAGCTTCGAGTTTAATTTTTAATTTCATTTCACCAGGGGGGGATAGAATCTCCCGAAAGAGAGAATTTCTGAGCTGCTCAACTTCTCTTTGCAGGCAGCTAAGAAATGACCCCTTCACCTATGCAAATGCCTCCTATCTGTACATCCAAAGTCCTCTGAGCAGCTGAAGGTTTCCTCCTCTGGTTCCTGTGCACTTTCATCTCTTAATATCCCCCACCCTGAACTTCAAAAAGGGTGCATTATTTACATGCAGGGATTGCTTGGCTAGGGACCAGTTTTTCCTGCCCTTGCAGTAAAAACAAGCCCCTAAAACAGGCAAGGCTTTCATCTGAGGAACTCCCAAGGCTTCAGTGCTGCTAATCCAGATCCCCATCCTGTTTGGGATCATCTCTGGGTTCCCAGGGGGGAACTGAGGCAGGAGCTGAGCACTTCACCCAGCTAGAAAGAAATGAAGAGGATAAAGGGATGAAGGAGCTGGGCTGAGCTGTGTGTGCTCCGAGCTCACAGCTCTCTGCTCCCTCCTTTAAGCCACAGGATGTGTGAATATTTTCCTCTTCAGCAGGTGCTAGAAACACTGAAATCTTGGCTTTGGCACCTGCTGGAGGCCTCTCACCGAGCCACATTTGCATTTATCCCGAATTTTTCCACACAGCCACATTCCTGGAGCAGCCAGCAGCATCGCAGGGTGCGAGGTTATCCCTCAGATGTGCCAGGGATGGAGGGGAAAGCATGAATTGCATTTAGCTGCTCTGTCCTCTAACAGGTTTCCTTCCCTGAGCGCTCCCACAGTTTGAAATTACGCTGGAATTTCCACTGCTGGCTGCCAGGATGATATGGATCCGCATTCCAGATGGATATTACTGCTTACAGCTCAGTTTTCCTCTCATGCCGGAGGGGCAGGAGGAAGAACAGGCCCGCTGATGAACACCACCCATGGCAGGGGAGCAAAAGTTCATCCACTTCTCCTCCTGCAGTCTAAATTAAAAAAAAAAAA